>APFE031617570.1:0-21114 GCA_000404065.3 Pinus taeda | reverse complement strand
ATATATATATATATATATATTGCAATCGCATATTTAATGTGCCATCCCTTTATAACTTATTGTTGGACACCTAATCCTCAATGGGTTAGTGTGGAAGCCGAATGGACAAAAGGAGTCCAAGAGACCTTGGGACGTGAATCCCAACGGTCACATAATGTACTATAAATGTATATCATTTGTCAATAAAAATTGTATTGCATGTTTTATCTTTCATATCTCTCTTGCTGTCCATGTGTGTTTAACATGGTATCAGAGCGGGCGATTGCTGGTCCTGCTCCAATCTAAGCCACTTGTTTTGTGGTATCTCTATATATGTCAGTTCTGCGTTACCTGACCTCTGACTTTGCCTTATTCCCCTTAGACCTGAGATAACCTGCCTCTGCCAGCGCTGCACATCTGTCCATATCATATTAACGCTGTCCCATAACAGTTGAATGCGTTTAAATATTAATGCTGTGCGTTGAACTGGCCTGACATGCTGATAATTGAGCGCTGTTTGAACGCTTCCAGTTTTAGTGCTGAGGCTGACACGCCACCATTGAAGAAGGTCCAACTTTTGTTGAATGCGTTATAGTTCTGATATTGAATGCGTATGCGTTTTGCCAGACCCACCATTCCAGGTAAATACTCTGATCCGTCAAGCGCCCTAGACCATTGCTTAAACAACACGCTTCTGTGCTACTGTGTAGTAACGCCTATTCTCTTTGGTTTTTGATACCATTGTGTGCGTTATTCTTTGCATTTCTTTGAATCTCCCATCTCATGTCGGTGACTACAAAGCAGTGGACATTGTATCTCTGATTGGTCTTGAATCATCAATGACCTTTACGCAGAGAAAGGCATTAGAATCAAATGTGTACTGCCTAGTTATGTCTCCCTCGGTCTCAATCTAGATATTGGGTCATCTATTCGGATGCAGCTTTGGTGCTTCCAACAGCATTGTTGTTGCGTGTTTCTCTCCTGGGCAGTGTGAAGTCATTATTTATTGCGCAATTGAAATTTTGAATTCACATATATAAGCTTGCCTTCACATAACAAAGGAATGTTTAGTATGTCACAGTCGTGCTTGGGAACCATATGTTTCTACTGCACCACAGCGCTGCCCAACAGAATTGTAAGAATCAATGATCCAGATTATTTATCGTAAGAATCAAGCTGCAGAAGGAGCAGGAATGAAACCAGCGGTTGTGGGAATTGTAGCCAAAAATGAATTTGCTATAATTTGTTGCAAATTCGAAAGTGTTTCGGCCTCAGGAATTGAATGCTTCTCTGCTTTGTAATCCTGAGACTCGTCGTTATATATATCCAACCATTTCTTAACTAATACTTTTATGTCTTCCCTCTGCATGTTTTCCTCCTTACCCATGTATCTCCAGGGCTTGGATCTAGCTGCATAATAGTGGACGACTGTAACTTCTTTCTAGATCGACATTTTCTGAGTATCGCCATAACATTGCTAGAACCAAGTTGTAAATGAGAGGTAGGGCTTCCATTGACCTAATAAAGTGATGGACAATAGTTTGAATCACCCTTGGTATTTGAAGAAAGTGGACAAATTGATGTTTGCCTAATTCCTGAGATTCCTTTTACTTTAGAAGGACCAGATGGTGTTTTGCGGCATCTTCGAAATCTGCTGGAATCAAAGGCATCAGCTGTTGTATGTGTAGCCGAAGGTGCTGGACAGGACTTGCTTGAAAAAAATCAACGCAACTGATGCATCTCGAAATGTTGTACTTGGAGACGTAGGGGTATATCTTCAACATCAGATTAAAAAAAATACTTTAAGAGCATCAACATTCCAGCAGATGTGAAATACATTGATCCAACCTATATGATACGTGCCTGCAGTGAAAATGCCTCTGATGGGATTTTATGTACGATGCTTGGTCAAAATGCGGTTCATGGCGCTTTTGCTGGATTCAGTGGCATGACAATAGGCATATGCAATACCCACTATGTGTATCTTCCCATTCCTGAAGTCATTCAATATGCAAGAAATGTAGATCCAAACAGCCGTATGTGGCATCGTTGTTTAACTTCAACTAGACAACCTGATTTCTACTGATCCAAGCAACTGGAGGATCCTGTCTCAATCCATTTTTGCTGTTAATAAATTTAACACGCTAGGATGTCATCATTTAGTTATTTCCTATCTCAACTTTTCCAAATATATGGCCTAAGGTTTTGTATTTGCAGTCGATCTTGAGTTCCCTTGATTGCAAGGCAACTGAAGAAGAGGTGAAGAAGATGACCTTCTCTTGATTTAAAGGTCCCAGAAGCTGTCGCCATGACCGCTCAATCCTGTTGATTTATGTGAGGCAGACGCTGTATGTGTGTAAGGATTCGAACGCTGATCAACCGATTTTTAGTGCCTCTCGCGCAGAAAACGATAAATTTGATCAATCTGGTATGTGCATTTGAGCATCGATTCATTTGCAATGAGATCCCTGTAGAGTGCATACTTTGGTGGTTGATAAATTACTGTTGGAAGGTCGAATGCATCAAACAATGAGTTGTATTTTTCACAAGATCCATATGGTAGTCTATTAAAAAAGCAACCTGAGTTAGATTATTAGAGCCGGGTTGATCCAAGCATTGAATCTTTGTATCGTCAAAGGTTGGAGGCAGATTATCGAAACCCTTTAGGTGATGTGCCAAATGAAAGCTACTATCCGGACCCTCTTCTGCAAAGGGATTTACGTCGACCTGATTTAGGAGCCTCTGTCGCTGGAGGCCCTCCTGCATACCTCAGATCATCTTCGCTGTATCGCTAGATTTATAAGCTGCTGAATTTTGAATCATAGGCTTTACTATACTTTCATTCAATAGTTTTAGTTATGAATCAGTCTTAATAACTGATCTAATTGGTACGGTACTAGACTATTTGAGATTATTGCGTAATTTTGTTCTGAACACCATTATGATTTTCAGTTTGGAAACTGCATATTTGATATGGTGGATCGAATTATAGCAGTCTTCATTTAGAATTGTGATATGATAGATGTATCGTTATCACAAGGGGTATTGTGGGAGTTTGTCTTTGGGGGTTCCTTGTGGAATTCAGGAGCTCGTATTGGCATAAAATTGCAGAAGACCGAGCTTGTCATACTCAGGTGGTTGAAACCACCACTGTACAATGTCAGAGGAAAAAGTTGCTCTTGGGTACAATTTATGGGTATTGTAAAAGTGGGAAATCTTCCTCTTATACAGTTGAAACTTCTACCGAGAGTGGACTGATATCTAAAGGAATGTGCATTGGAGGCTAAAAAAAAGGGGGGGGGAGTGTATTTTTGGTCATTTGATTGTTTTTACAAATACATTGTTGATTTGATTGTCTGAATAATGGAGAACAATCATGGATTATTAGAGTTATTAAGCACTCTAATCTTATCTACTGATGGAAGTACAGTTAAAGTCAACAAAAACACTCTCAAAGATATTCAAAAATCTTTACAATATGCACAGGAAAAGATTGATTTTTTGCAGCTTGAATCTCAGCTACAACAAGAAGAATTAAAACAGTGGAGTCATCATTCTGAACCAGTTTCTGTTCAGAAGATTGAAACATACTCCCATAAACAGCAAGACAATAATGTTACAGTTCATTCAGATAACGCAGTAAGGTTACATGCAGATGCAGAGGTTCAGCTTGCACTTCCCAAGCCCATCATCAGACCTTGGGAACAGCTTGTCAACAATAAGCACAAACCGGTCTTGGATATGACAAGGACTTGTCCTTTCATATTCTAGACTATGCCAAGCCCTTTCAGTTTCAGAGTGCTGGATTCATTCATGACAGTTCACTTGCTCCTTATGATAGTTCAGCTTCAACTGTTCCAGACTCTGCCTCTCTTCCACAGTAGCAACAACAACAACAACAATAGATTGTGAAATGCCAACACTGTGACCGAGTCGGCCATTTGAAAGATCACTGTTTTGATCTTCATCCATGTAAGCACTGTCATAAAACCAGTCATTCCTCACACAGATTCTTCAGAAACAAACGTCCTGCAAGAACAAAGATTCATCTTGGATGGATCGCTTCTTGGCAATGGGCATCAATAACCAAGAAGATATTCCAAACACATGTCAGAACTTGTTCCAGAGTATTGAAAAGTCTTGCAGCTGAGTTTTCTCCACCATCTCACCTTGTATCTGACAGGGGGGGGAAATGATGGTCATTTACAAGCTTCAAAGCCACATCAAGCGAGCCTGAGCCACAACCTGCCACATCGGTTTCGGAGTTGTAGCCAGAGACAAAGATGCCCGTGAACATGCCTTCAATAGGCAATCTGGGACACTTCCTCTAGCAGAAGTCTTTAGCTTCTTGCCAGTTTTGGAAGAGTTCCGGGAACAAAATTGAGAACACTTCCTCTAGCAGAAGACTCCAGCTTCTTGCCAGTTTTTGAAGAGTTCCAGGAATTGCATTAAGCATTCCAGAGTTGTTGGTCATCCTTAAACCATCACAGGTTGAGACTTCCCTTTTCAGGTTGAAGTTTTAACTTTTATGCGGGGTGAGACCTCCCTTTTACGGTTGAAGGTTTCCCTCTTTAAAACAATATGATCACTTCCTCTAGCAAAAAACTTCAGTTTCTTGCCAGGTTTGGAAGAGTTCCGGGAACTGCACTAAGCGTTCCAGTGTTGGTGGTCATCCTTAAACCAACGCCCTTTATACCACCATTTCAGAGAGCACATTCAGCAGCCTAGTGCTGCCATGCATTTTGCACATTTTGTATTACAACTCTCTTCTTGGACTCATACATAACCCTTCGGATTAAGGGGGGGAATGTTGGACACCTAATCCTCAATGGGTTAGTGTGGAAGTGTGGAAGCCGAATGGACAAAAGGAGTCCAAGAGACCTTGGGATGTGAATCCCAATGGTCACATAATGTACTATAAAAATGTATATCATTTGTCAATAAAAATTGTATTGCATGTTTTATCTTTCATATCTCTCTTGCTGTCCATGTGTGTTTAACACTTATGATATGATATTAAGCGGTATTCCTTAGCGATCCTCCATCGTTGATTAGCTCATGATCCGATGGTCAACACTTAACCCAATCAACCCAAAACCGTCCGTTGATCCTTCGCCGTTGAACAACCCGTGCTGGATCCAACAGCCTACATGAATTTCGGGTGAGCAGTTTGCAAGGGAAATAACCACCCAAAAAAGTGGTTTTCTCTCTCCACCCGAGTGCTACGTGTCGCCCATTGAATGGAATCGGGCGCTCTCCTCTAAATACCACTTACCGCCTAGCGTCCACCTGAAAACCACTGCCACTATTACAAACCTGACTTTTGGAATATAACCACGTGCATTCACTCTTCATCTGTCTTATTGATTTCTGCCAATATTATATACTCCTCTGCTCTTTTGGCTCCTCTGTTAAGTTCTTTGGCATATATTATATGCGATACTTCCGATATGGCTCCTCCTCATTCTCCCACTCTTACACTTACTTGGCTTTCTTGTGGCTTCCGATACCGCTCCAATACCTCTTCTCTACTTTGATAGCTCCTATGACTTCCGATATGCTCTCCAATGGCTTGACTGTCTTGGCTTTCCTTTGGTTTCTTCTCATGGCTTCTTGCTCTTGTTTCTTCACGGATCTGCTCTACTTCTCTTTGGCCTCACATCATTGTTTACTCATCCAGATTATTTCCATATTGACATCAACGACAATCTAGGTCAACAATCTCCCCCTTTGTTATTGATGGAAATATTCTTCTTCTCTCCCCCTTTGACATCAATGGCAAAGGAGTGCTCAGGGACTCCCCCTATCGAACTGCTCCCCCTGTCCTGCAACATCTTCATGAATCAACTTAAATGATGCTAAAGAGATAACTCTCATCTTTTGACGAAGATGTTCAAATGCTTCTCGAGGAAGAGGTTTTGTGAAAATATCAGCTATCTGCTTCTTAGTATTGATATATTCCAACGTGATGTTTTGTTCAGCGACTGGTTCACGAAGGAAATTATACTTGATTGGTATATGTTTGGTCTTTGAGTGCATCATTGGAGTTTTGCTGAGGCTGATCGCACTTGTATTATCACAATAGATGGTGGTTGGTTGATTTATACCTATGTTGACATCTTTTAGAGCTTTCTTCATCCATAGTATTTGAGTACAACAATCAACGACAACTATATACTCGGCTTCAGCTGTAGATAGTGATATGGATGTCCGTTTTTTGCTGAGCCAAGATACTAAACAGTCTCCTTGGAAGAATGCATTTCCACTAGTAATTTTCCGATCATCGACACTTCCGGCCCAATCAGCATCGGTGTATGCAGTCAAAGTAAGAGTTGAGCTCTTAGGGTACTAGAGACCGAAATCAGGAGTTCCTTTCAAGTATCTGAGAATTCTTTTCACAACTAACAAATGGGATTGTTTAGGAGCTGATTGAAATCTTCCCACCATTCCTACTGCTTGGATAGTGTCGGGTCTGGTAGTAGTTAAGTACAAAAGGGCTCCAATTATTGACCTGTAATGAGTTGCATCTACCAGAGGGGAGTCATCATTTTCCTCAATTTGCAACTTGTGGTCATAGGTGTGCTCATGGGTGCACAGTCTTCCATTCCATATCTTTTAAGCATGTCTTTAAGATATTTGGCTTGAGATATGAACATGCCTGCCGTGGTTTGAGATACTTGTAGTCCAAGGAAGTGAGATAACTCTCTTATCATTGACATCTCGAACTCTTTTGACATATTTTGAGAAAACTCATGGCTCATCTCATCATTATTACTAGCAAAAATCAGATCATCGACATAAACAAGTGTGACTAGTAACTTATCCTCATCCGTCTTTATGTAGAGATTACTTCCTGCCACCCCCTTCTTGAAGCCTTGTTGTTAGAGATAGTGATCCAATCTTGCGTGCCAAGCTCTAGGAGCTTGTTTCAATCCATATAATGCCTTTTTCAACTTACAAACAAAGTCTTTTCCTTCTGTTAAATTAAACCCTTCTCGTTGCTCCATGTAGACTTCTTCCTTGAGTTCCCCATTCAAAAATGCTGATTTTACATCCATTTGATAGATTTTGAATCCTTTTGAGCAAGCAAATGCCAAGAACATCCTGATAACTTCCACACGAGCTACTGGTGCAAATGTTTCTTCAAAGTCAATTCCTTCAATTTGTGAATAGCCTTTACAAACAAGCCTTGCTTTGTTTCTGATGATTTGTCCATCTTCATTCATTTTGTTTTTGAATACCCATTTGGTTCCTATTATGTTTCTGTCCTTTGGACGCGGTACCAACTCCCATGTCTCATTCTTCTCAATTTGAGACATTTCTTCTTCCATGGATTTTACCCAATGAGGATCCTTGCTTGAGTAAATGTTTCTGGTTCTATCATGGATAGAAGAGCAACATCATTCTTCCTTGGTGTACTAGTCATCTTTCTTCGAGTTTGCATCCCTTCATCCATATTGCCAATAATCCGCTCTTCTGGGTGATATTTTTGGAGAAATTTCATCTTTGAAGGGCTTTGAGATGGTTCTTTTTCCATGGTTTTTTCTTGGTCTTTTTCTTCTTTTTCAGGTTCTTCTTCTTCAATGAGAGGATTAACTTCATGTTCTTCAATTTCTTTTTCTGTAAGGTCTTCATCAATTTTTACATCAATGCTTTCCACTATTTTCCGTAGTCGGTTATTGTAGCACTTGTAGGCTTTGCTTCTTATAGAATATGCAAGAAAAATCCCTTTGTCAACACGTGAATCAAATTTTCCTGGTGAGCCATCATTGATTTTTATGAAGCACTTGCTTCCAAAAATCTTGAACTATTTTACTGAAGCAGATCTTCCTTTCCATAATTCATAAGGAGTCTTTTCATTATTTGGTCTTAATTGAGTTCGATTCAAGGTATAGACAGCTGCCTCGACTGCTTCTCTCCAGAATTTTGGCTACAAGTCAGCTGCTATTAACATTGTTCTTGCCATTTCTTGAACTGTTTGGTTTCTTCTTTCAACTACCCCATTTTGCTTGGGTGTTTTGGCAACAGAGAGTTCTCTTTTAATTCCATGTGTTTTACAGAATTCATTAAATTCTTTTGATGTGAATTCTCCCCCTCTATCTGTTATGAGGCACTTGCTTCCAAAAATCTTGAAGTATTTTGCTGAAGCAGATCTTCCTTTTCATAATTCATAAGGAGTCTTTTCATTATTTGGTCTTAATTGAGTTCGATTCGAGGTATAGACAACTGTCCCGACTGCTTCTCTCTAGAATTTTGGCTGCAAGTCAGCTGCTATTAACATTGTTCTTGCCATTGCTTGAACTGTTCGGTTTCTTCTTTCAACTACCCAATTTTGCTTGGGTGTTCTGGCAGCAGAGAGTTCTCTTTTAATTCCATGTGTTTTACAGAATTCATTAAATTCTTTTGATGTGAATTCTCCCCCTCTATCTGTTCTGAGGCACTTAATCTTTGAGTCCTTTTCATTTTCTACAAGAGCTTTAAGATTCTTAAAATACTCAAATGCTTCGGATTTATATTTTATAAAATATATCCACATCATTCTAGTATAGTCATCAACAAATAAAACAAAGTACCTTTCTCCTTGGAGCGCCGGAGTTCTAGTTGGTCCACATAAATCAACATGGATGATCTCCAAAGGCTTTGATGTAGAAAACTCCTTGGTCTTATGGCTGGTTCTGGTTTGCTTTCCATGTTGACATGGACCACATATTCCTTGATTTGGTTTGAATAACTTTGGAATGTCTTGGACTGCTTTAATCTTGCTGATATTGATCAAGTTATCGAAGCTTGTATGTCCAAGTCGCTTGTGCCACAACCAACTTTCATCTGTTTGAGTTAAGTAGCATTTATCTTCTTGAATCTTGTTCAGAATGTAGATGTTGTTTGGTGTTCTAACCCCTTTCGCCACAAGTTCCCCTGAGGAAGAGTTCCTTATTTCACAGTCTTTGGTGCTAAAGATAACATTATGTCCTTGATCACAGATTTGGCTAACACTCAGGAGGTTGTGTTTGAGCCTGTTTACTAGCAAAGCATTTTGAGCTTTTCCTTTTCCATTAATAAGAGTAATAGTTCCTTTTCCAACAATTTTGGCAGATCCACTTCCAAAGGATACATTTCCTTTCTTTTTGTTCAATGAGACAAACTTCCTTTTGTCCCCTGTCATGTGTCTGGAGCACCCACTATCCACAAATCAATGATTTTCATTATTTTGAGCACATAGAGCTAGGGCACATTTATCTGTGTTGGAATTCTCACTTCTTGATTTTCCTCTTTTGAGTGGGCAATTTTGTTCATTGTGTCCATTATTATTACATAATGAGCAAATCAGATCAAATTTGGCCAAGGGATCAAAAGAATTGTAGATCTTGATTTGTCCTTGCCCTTTGGGGCCATATGGTTTGTTTATTTGATCCTTCAGTTTTGGTGTGTCATTCTTACGAGCCATGCAATGTCTAGCTTGATGACCAGAATTTTTACAATGGAAACAATGCCCAAAAAGGTAGTTTTGTACCTGTTGTAATAGCCATGATTTGAATTAACATTCTTCCTTGGAGTTACTCCCGCTCCATTCTTTGGATTTGAGATGGGCCTTTGATGAAATACTGTTTTGTATCTATTGTAACATCCATGATTCGAATCAACATTCTTCCTTGGAGTTACTCTTTCTTCATTCTTTGGGTCTGGGATGAGCCTTTGGTGAAATAATCTTTCTTCTTTTGGGTTGCTGGAAAGTACGTCGGCATAGCTTTTCTCATTATTCTTAGTACTTGATGATTCTCCTTCAAAACCTATTCCAGATTTGTAATGTTGAGGTTTTTGATTATTTAGGATAGTGTCAAGTATTTGAGAGCTTTTCCAACCCTTTTTAACTTGATCCAATTCCTTCCTCAGAGATACTATTTCGGCTTCATGTTCTTCACAAGCTTCTTCTTTTTCTTTTAGCTTATTTTTCAAGAGATCTCCCCTTCTTTTTATTTCCTCGTTTTCTACCTTAAGAGAAATGATTTTATTCCTTAATTTCTCATTTTCTTCAATGGCACTTATTAACAATTCATCTACATTTCCATCTAGCCTTGAGTCATCATCATTTGTGAATGTCATGAATAATACTTCTTGGCTTCCAACATGGTCATTTTCTTCATCTGATTCTTCATTACCTCCTTTGCGGTGAGGGAACTGGTTAGTTGATTTCTTTTTGATGACTACAAATTCATCTTCATCAGACTCATCTTGCTTAAAGAGGAAGTTCTTCTTATTGAACCCTTTCTTTTTGTATACCATCCTTTTAGAATTTTCTTCATCTTCACTATCATGCTTATGAGGACATTTTGCAGCATAATGACCTATTTTTCCACATTTGAAACAAATAAGAGTGTATTTACCTTTTAGCTTAGATCCTTTCTTCAGCTTTCGTACAAATTGCACCAATTCGGATTCAACATTGGAGTCATCACTACTGACATCCCTTTCTTTCCCCTTTTTTGATTTTGAGGCCTTGAATGCTGCATCTTTGGAACTTGGGCAACCTTTTCTCATCTCATAGGCAATGAGGATTCCATGGAGTTCATCCATCTTGAGAGTATCTAGATCCTTCACTTCTTCTATGGCACTTACTTCGGAGTCAAATCTGTCTGGGAGAGATCTTAAGACTTTTTGAACAATGGTGTTTTCTTCAATGTTTTCGTCCAATCCTTTAAGAGAGTTGACCACTTCATCTACTTGGAGAAAGTATGATGCAATATCTTCTTCATCATCCATTTTCAGAATTTCAAATTGGCTTCTATGTGTTTGAAGCTTTGCCTTCTTGACTTTGGAGTCCCTGTCGTATAAGCCAATTAGCTTATCCCATACTTCTTTGGCAGAGTTACAATTCATGACTTTTGTAAATTCAAAATCAATGATTCTACTAGTGATGGAGTTTAAGGCTTTTGCATTTGCAACGTAGACTTTCCTCTTGTCTTGATCTGTTGCAAGAGTGGAAGGAGCTATGTACTCATTTAAGACTGAATGCCAAACCTTAGGTCCAAGGGACATTAAGTAATAGGACATTCTCTTTTTCCAGAAACCAAAATTTGTGCCATCGAACAGAGGAGGTCTTCTTGACACTTCTTGATTTCTCGTCATGACTAAGAATCCTTCTTCAAGCTATTAGGCTGATATGAAGAAGCCTGCTCTGATACCAATTGTTGGAAATACTGAGAGGGGGTGAATCAATATTTCTTTTCAATTATTATAATATATATATATTATATATATATATAATTGTAATTAATGTATTAATGGATATTTACAGTATGTAATATCACATTAATAAAAGCATCTATTGTTGTTATCTACTTCTGTGTTCCAAATATAAATGTTTTTAACTGATATAAATAATAATTGAAAAGAAATATTGATTCACCCCCCTCTCAGTATTTCCGCCAAGCACCAACTTGGACTCTTTGTGAGGCTCCAACCTCCAGAGCACCAACTCTGTCTTGTCAAGGCACCAACCTTGAATTTAGGAGCACCAACTCCCAAGGACACCAATCCTTTCAGTGCTGAGGCACCAACCTCAAGGGCTCCAACCTTCTGCTGTAAACTGTCTGGATCTGTTTGGTTGTAATTCTCTGCTCCCAACCCTGCTGGGCCTATGACTTACTTTTGTCCTCCTGTTCCTTCCACTTCTGCCAGAGCTTCGACTTCCTTTATTTTCTTATAGTTTTTCAGTAACCCTAAACTTTCCTTGTTCTCTGTTTTATATTCCTGATACCCCTGACCTTTGGCTTCCTTTCTCCACTGGCTCTTCGGCTTCCTCAACGCTCCCTTGATCTTTCAACTTCCTCTGCGCTCACTCTTCGGCTTCCTTTGTCTCTTCAAATCCATTAACACACACAGGACACGTTAATGTGGAAGAGAGGCCGAATTACAATAGTGTTGCATATTAAAAAATATCAGAGAGGCCCTTTTCAATATTCATACAATATACGTTAATTGTTCATGGAAACCATATAAGAGAGACTATAGCCATATAGAGGTCCGACATGCCACGTCATCCTTTTATCGCAATTGCAAGTTCTGGAGGTCTTTTATAAGTCGTGCCTAAAACATAGCCGATGGCCGATTCCTCTTCTAGATGCGATATTATATTAACTCCACAACTTTATCGCAATCGGAATATTTGCACATAACATAGCCAATTCCTCGATATCCGGACGCGATATTATTATAAACTGTTTTTAATAACTTCGTCGGGTCCATATATATATATATCACAATCGGCGCTTTCAATGTCGCAAGGCTTTACAAGAGGCTTGCGATATGCGACGGATGCAATAATATATTAAATCATATTGCAATGGTCTAGTCAGGTTCGTATACATATCGCAATCGGCAGTTTGGCGGTGTCATTTCTTTTGAACATTGCGATTCGACGGATGCGATATTTCAATAGGTCGTATTAAAATGTTGCAGCGGGTCCACATACATATATCACATCTATATATTTATACTCTTCTACTCTTTGCTACAACCTGTTCGGGTCTGTGTATTATCGCATCTATATATATATATATATCGCAATCGCATATTCAATGTGCCATCCCTTTATAACTTATGATATGATATTAAGCGATATTCCTTAGCGATCCTCCACCGTTGATCTGCTCACGATTCGACGGTCAACACTTAACTCGGTCAACCCAAAACCGTCCATTGATCCTTCGCTGTCAATCAACCCACACTGGATCCAACGACCTGCATGAATTTCAGGTGAGCAATTTGCAAGGGAAATAACCACCTGAAAAAGTGGTTTTCTCTCTCCACCCGAGTGCTACGTGTCGCCCATTGAATGGAATCGGGCGCTCTCCTCTAAATACCACTTACCGCCTAGTGTTCGCCTGAAAACCACTGCCACTATTACAAACCCACCTTTTGGAATATAACCACTTGCATTCACTCGTCATCCGTCTTCTTGATTTTTGCCGATATTACATACTCCTTCGCTCTTTTGGCTCCTATGTTAACTTCTTTGGCATATATTATATGCGATATTCCCGATATGGCTCCTCCTCATTCTCCTGCTCTTACACTTACTTGGCTTTCCTGTGGCTTCCGATACCGCTCCAATACCTCTTCTCTACTTTGATAGTTCTGCTATGATAGCTCCTATGACTTCCGATATGCTCTCCAATGGCTTGACTGTCTTGGCTTTCCTTTGGTTTCTCCTCATGGCTTCTTTCTCCTGTTTCGTCACGGATTTGCTCTACTTTTCCTTGGCCTCACATCATTGTTTACTCATCCAGAATATTGCCATATTGACGTCAATGACAATTTAGGTCAATAGAATCAAGCGCTGGAGGACAAGGGAATAGATTTCGCTAGGTGAAAAACTGTGTGGATCGTGGTGGAGGTGCTAAAAAGAAGCCGCTTGAAGGAAAACTAGTGTTAAATCCTATTGAGAAACTTGCGCTGGAGAACCATCATTAAAGAGACCAACGGTAATAAGATGCATTGAGGAGGGTGTTGATTCACTAACATTGTTGTGGAGCTATGCTGAAGACCAACAGACCAACGTAAGATCAATGCAGAGACTTAGCAAGACCAACACTAGCACACCTCGACCTCACCTTCACTGGTGTCTGTGGCCTCTCTTCGACTAGGCCCTCCCATGGTTCTTTTACACCAAGCACGACCATGAGTACATAAAAGTTTCACTTTTACATGCATAAAAATTTTAAAATTTTAAACCTCGTTAAATTACTTTTTATAGTGATTTATTAAAAAAATATCAAATTGTTTTAATGGGGATTATGTAAAAGTGGTTACAAAGTTTTTAATGGAGGGATAAGATGTGGAGGAATAAGGTGTAATTTATTTTGTATTTTTGGAGTGATACGAATTTTTTTTTGTTTATCTCTCTAGAGTGATAAGTTTATTTTTGTTACTTTTCTAATATTTGGAGTCATAAGTTATTTATAATATTTGGAGTGATAAGTGAATTTTTAAGGGAAGGTAGTTGTTGTAATTCGAAATAATGTTTTACTTTGAGAGAGGGTGAGTTGAATCATTAAATTCAAAGATTTGAACTTTGGGGTGAATTATCGGTAGAACCTGACACCCAAGCCTTGTTTGAATCATTAAGTCAGAATTGATATAAGGTTGAGTTCTTTCAAGAGAAGTCATTTGAACTTGTCATCTACTTGTTGTAAAATTATTAACTTGGGTGCATTTTTGGTGGTAGTCGACACCCTAAGCTTGTTAAAACAAAATCAAGTGAGCATGAAATTGAGAGAAGCAAAGTACAAATCTAAGATCAAGCGAGCATGAAATTCAAGAAAGAAAGTTAAAGAAAACAAATGCAAGCAAGCAAGTTCAAATGGAGCAAAGTATTCAATTGTTAGAGTTTCTGAACAATTTGATACTAAGTATGGGGGTTTACCCAGTGCATTATATTAGATATGGGGGTTAACGCAGTTGAATCCCAAAATGATATCTAATATAATGCACTGCGTAAACCCCCATACTTAAATTCAAAAAGAGTCAAGGGATCTCTACTTGAATGGTTCATGAGGCACAATACTTGCTAAGGTTTTGCAAATGGGGTAGCAAGCTAAGTGGGCTTGATTGTGGGGAAAAACTCCACAGTTATGCGCGCTTGAGCCAGAGGAGATCTGGGATGGGTGACCTCCTGGGAAGTCCTGGTTACCGGGTGCAAACCCCAGAAGTGATGATTGATGCTATGTGATTCGTTCTCCACATTTCACTAGTTTCAATCCCACTTCTTCACCCCTGTGAGCATCACCCGATGCAATGAGTGCTAAGTGAACTATTCAAAAATATGAGAAATTAGTCAGTTACGACTACCTCTCATGGAAATGGTCATACGTGAATGACTTACTTAACGCAGTTGAATCCCAAAATGATATCTAATTTGATACTATCTACCGCTGAGGACACAGTGCAAATCAGCAAAGCCACTCTTGTTGATATTAAAAGGCATCTACATTATGCACATGAGACCGTTGAATTTCTCCAACTTGAATCATAGCTACAACGTGATGAGCTGCTGCAGAAGGGTCGTGTTTCTGAGCCATTCAACAATACAACTTCAAATGTTGATTCCATGCCACTAAGCGGTACAAATTCAAGTGTAGAAGTTGTACATGATCAAGTCCAACCTTCTTTTTCTATGCCAATCATCAAACCGTGTGAAGAAATTCAGTGCAACAAAAATCGATATGGTTTAGGATATGACAAAGATGACAACAATTTGCATATTCCTGATTATTCAAAACCAATCAGGTTGATCAGTGGAGGATTTCTTGATCAAGCAACATCAAAAATCAATAAAAAAAGTTGAAGAAAAGCCAAAATGTGAATATTGTCAAAGCACTGGTCATATGGAAGATCATTTTTTTGATCTCCATCCTTGTCACTATAGTGGCAAGAAGAATCACTCGTCAGAGAGATGTTGCAAATGAAACAAACCAACCAGATTGAAGATTAATTATGCATGGATTGATTCTTGGGAGTGGATGTCAACAATGAAATGATTATATATGTTTTATCGTAGGATTCAATCTCACATGAAGATAAATATTGTAGCCAACTGTCAAATGAAGATGGTACTCTCAAGTGTTTGAAAGGGGGAGTACAATGGTGAAACTCTCCTACATCTTAAGGGGGGGAGTTCAAAACAAATGCAGATGGTTATGGTCTCTCCTTTCAACTGACAAAGGGGGGAAATTGATGAAGAAATTGAAATTGAATTGAAAGATTCAACAACAAAAAAATTTGCTAGTGGGCATCGAAATTTCCCAGTGGGCACGTGATTGGAATGTTGCTTGAGAGTACATTTGTGTGCATTTTTATTCACTTGGATGGTCATTGGACCCAACAAAGGATAGATAGATCCTTTTGCATTATAGCTTGACATTAGAGTGAGTTGTCAAGCATGTTTAGGGATGTGTCAGACTTGCAGCTAATTCACTTTTCTTGGTTCAATCTCTTCATATTGGAGTTTTCGACATCCAGTTTTGGCGGTTTTTCAGGCAGTTTTTCATTGAGGCTCAGCTCAGTAGTTTCAGCATGAAGACTTGGAGATGGTGTTGAAGAAAGTGTAACTAGGTTCGGTCTTCATAATGACATGATCTTTGTAAATGATGAAATAAAAGAAACAAAATTATTTTTGTATGCCTTGCTACATGGGTTTCATGAGCAAGAGGTTTATTTGTTAGTGGCTGCCATTGAGAGCCTTAGGATTTATTATTAAGTCAAAGAGTCAATGTCATGTATGAAGAAGCTCTTCTTGAGCCTATGTTCAATGTATACAAGTCTATAAAAATGTCGAACAACCCTCCAAAGACAAGCACAATCCCTTTTGAAGAAATCGACCTCCAAACAATGTAAAAAGCAGTCATGTCGGCTCAAATAAAGAGACACAACGGTTCCCTCTCTCTTGTCGGCTCATATACAAGGCTAACCACTATATATAGGCATGCAAAGGATCCGTATTACATGAACTCAAATCCTCTGAAATCTTGGACAAGTACAGTGGTGCAGAACTCTCGGATGAGTACAGTAGTTCAGTGCTTCGGATGGAGAAGGATCTCTGTGTTTTTCGGATGGGTATCATAGAGGTGATGTCTCGGCCTCCTCACAGTCTCAATAAGCACTGTCTCGGCATACTAAGACGCAGTCATAGTCTTGGCATATGTGTGATGAATATCTCTCGGTAATACACTCTCGGCATACTCTCTAGACACAGTCATAGTCTTGGATAATGAGGATCTTGGTGATCTCACAATGACACTCTGTCTCAACATATATTCTGAACACATTCATGATCTCGGCATTGTGGTGATCATGATCTTCGTGCAACTCTCATATGTATATATACATATCTCAATATAGAGGCCTCATTGTTATAGTGAAGGAGCAACTATCGTCTCTGTGAAGGAGCAACTATCGTCTCTGTGAAGGTGCAATAGAGTGTCAACAATAATGATCTCGGTGGTGTAGTAGTGATGGCCCCAGTATTGCAGCAATGATGATGATCTCAACAGTGACAAAGAAGAGCATTGGTGTCTTGGTCTTGGAGTGGCTAAATAGGTCAATGGTTATGGTATTGGTATTCGTCAATTGGAATCTCTATAAGAAGAATTTTGTGCGGGTTTTCCTCTCAAAGAGCAAGAGGTTTTGGCCCTAGCATAAAGCCAACATGTTATGTTCTTGTCTCTTTTGTTTTGGTAACTAATTGATGAAGTAAGAAAACAAACTCGAATAATATCAAGAGAAGATTGTAAGAAAAAGTAAAAAAACAGTTCACAAATAGTTATCATCATAAGAAGAATCTTATTAAATTAATTTCCCTAGATTCTTCAACATGGGATCAGAACTAAGGTGCCGAAGTCAAAAGAAGTGCAGAAAAGAGACATTAAAGGATCAAGTTTCAAGAAGGGCATCAAAACAAGTTGAAGGATATCAAAGAAAAGGATCAAGATCTACATTGAAGAATCAACCCCTGATTTTGATCAAACCCTAGATCAAGGTAGCAATTTACGACAACAAGAGATTTTGTTTCCATACTCATCATTATAAGGCCACCAAGACCCTCATCAAGTTGTCTACAAAGCAAGGTAGCTCGAAGGACCTAAAAAACGAAGATCACATCATCTTGGAAAAAGTCGAAACCCTAGAAGCAGTGTTCATCTACACTATAAAAGAAGGCAAAGCATATTGAAGGCGAGAAGGCATTGTCACCTTCAAGCTTATAAAATCAAGCAAGGATCATCTCCTTGCCCTAGAAAAAGATCACCTGAGGAAGCAACAAATCATCCTCATCAAAAGGAACAACCTTTTCTATTGAAGAAAGACTTTTTCATCTAGATCATCCAAGAGGAAGCTCTAATACATCTTCTTCAACCATCATCAAAGTGATCAAGTAGAAGAGTTCATCTTCACTTGTTAAGTAAGTATCTTTCATTTTTTAATTTTCGTTAAATGACTTCGTGTGTGCAAGGAGATCCATAAATTGGTTGGGTCATCGAAATTCCTTGCATAAGAAAGGAGGATAGATATAGTCCTTGGAAGAGAAGTCAATGATGTCTATGGAAAAGTCTCTAAAGGTCTAGCATTGTTTGAATGCATGTAAAAGGATCAAGGGATTCATAGGATTATTATGAAATCAGTGAAAGGTCCTCTCATCCCTATGTAACAGGAGAGGAGATATTAAAAGAGATATATGAAATGCTAGAAGATATATTCTCTGAAAATGTAGTAAAGAAGGTCATATCACTTAGACTTGATCTACACAAAATTGGAGGTATCAAAGAATGAAGGAATATCTTCATGAAATCTCAGTTGGGAGATCTAGGAGAGATGATAAGAAGATAATCATTATTGTTCCAAATGATAAGCAAGGTAGCAAATGTCCATGAACAAGAAGGTTGCCTCATTTGACAAGTTGTGGTCTCTATGCTAGATAGAAAAGAGTCAAGACAAGTCGAGGGCAAAAGTGTTGAAGGTTAAAGGAATCAAACATTTGCAGAAAGGAAAGGGAAGTTTGGTCCTCAAACAAGACATAATAGTATAGCTAAGATTCAATGTTATGGAAAGAAAGCTCATATCTGTTGGACACCTAATCCTAATGGGTTAGTGTGGAAGCCGAACATACTAAGTAGTCCAAGGGACCTTGGGATGTGAATCCCAACGGTCACCATATTGTACTATAAATGTACATCTATTGTTAATAAAAATTGCAATGCATGCTTTATCATTCATATCTTTCTCGCTCCCATGTCTGTTTAACATGGTATCAGAGCAGGCGTATTCCTGCCCTGCGTAATTAATTTGAGCCATTTGTTTATGGCCTTTCTGTGCAATTTATTTCTGCCATATTCACTTGAACGTTTCTCTGCCTCACTGCCCATGAACGTTCCTGAAAGAAGCACTGTCCATTATTCTCTGTGCATTATTCCCTGACCAGCGCTGTCCAAGCTGCTCTGCCTCTGTCCGTCCAGCGCTGCTCTGCCTCTGTTCTGACATAATTTGCTCTCTGTACCTACGCTCTCATTCTCCGCTGATTCTGTAAGTACAAAACCCATAACGGGCCCTGCAAACATCTGTGCAGCCCTGACTTTTGCAGCCGTTGCACGGTAGAAAAACTGCTCCCGGGAGAGGGTTCTCACATTCTTCAAATATGAATCAACAGGAATACCACCCTCCTGAGCAGCCTTATCCAAGGAATACAAAATGTCCTCAATTGCCAGATCTGTAGCAGTGCACTCAAGCATTTGCCTGGACAAGGCATCACACGGCTCGAACACATCGTCGATATCAACATTGGTCTTAATCTTATCCTCGTTATTCCGCAACCATGAATCCAGTACATCAGTGTTGGTAAGAATAAGCTGCAATTGCTGCTCTAACCCCTCTTTCTCGCCTTTTTCAAGCTGCTCCTCCCTTTGCCTCAACTCTGCCTGAGTGTTAAATAACCCATCCATCTCCACCTCCGTCGCCTTCCTCAACTCAATCATGTCGGTGTGTAGCGATTCTACCAATCTATTGATTGCATTCCTCCTGAAAACCTCCGATGGGTCATCTGTGTTGGAGAGCCTCTGCGGAGATGGCGACAAGCGGTTATAAGGATAGAAGCTGAGAATTAAGAAGCAGCTCTGCCATTCTGCACTACGCTGCTACCCAACAGAACCAGTGCGAAATATATAGGCCTCTGCTCCGACTTTATATTACGCTGGCCCAAAATATCTACCAAATGCAAATGCAAAGTATATACAGTGAAATATCTGTGAAAATGGTCCGACATCATCCGACCGGGCCCCAACGTTAAACGAGCTAGCGCTCTGCCAAACCACGTGGGGATCATCGCTCATGGAGTCCAAACTCGGCTGAATTGGTCAACCAAATTCGACATTCAGTGATTCGATTGGGTTTGCCAATTCGAAGTTGAGTTTTTGTGCAGGTTTATTTTTATCATGGAGCCGTTTGCAACCATATGAACAGGCCAAATGGGCGGAGAAGGAGGCAGAAGGAGAAATGTGTACTAACTAAGGAAGGAAACATTCTTCGACCCAGTTTCTCTGAAATGCTGCCATATCTTCTGCTTCAGTTGTGCTTGTTCTGCTGCAGCGGTTACAATTGTGGATGGGTTAGAGTGCGCAGATCCTAAGTCTAAATGCCCTTTATGCTGGCAGGAAAGAGTTTTTGGCGACGCTGTGCGTTTAGGCGAGTTGAGTGTGTTATTATCCAAAAGCTGTCCTGAGTATTGGGAGCAGAGGCTTTAGACGGAAAAGGTTGAGCGCCTAAGGCAAACAAAGGAACATTGGGAAAAGCAATGCCGGGCATTCATGGGATTCTGAACCTGATTCTTCTCCACTTGTTCTCGGTCATGTTAAACCTATTCCTCACGCCTTTGTCTCCATGTTCTCTATAAAACATTGCAACTATTTCCTCATTATGTCTTCTTCAGACAGAGTAACGCTCAGTATCCTTAAGCTCTCGGTTCGTCACAAGTAGCATACCTATGATCTATTTCTCTCTGATTTTAATTACGCTTTTGTGAGCACGGGATCAGATACAAACAATGATGTCGATTATCGAAATGGAAGTGCACATGGACTGCAACGGATGCGAAGGAAAGATACGAGAGGCTTTGTGTATGCTCCCAGCTGTCATTATCTATTGAAGGCCCAAGAGAGCAGAATCGGAGGATTAAGTTAGAGTCATAAAATACAGAATTCCAAATTTATGTTGTGAAGTTGAATATAACCATATGTTTTTCAAGAGATTATTATTTTCATGGTAGCCGAACAAAGCTTAGTTTGAGTGGATGTTTTAATGAAGGTTTCCTCAAAAAGGAATCGCAGGAAATTCAACATTTGAAATTGAATGGGCGCCGTGATTATAAGCAGAATGACACAAATCTTTATTCAAAGCAGGCCGGTTGACTAGTGATTGAAGTTTTTGATTCGGTAAATGCTGGGATGCATTTTTCTATGTTTTAGATATTATTGATCGTGGGTATTGCAGGCCTAACCCTGCGTCACTTTTCCTCATTGTTTCACTATTTTTTGAGGATTAAAAATGGCTCCAATTAATGCAATATTAGAGTTAGTGGACAATCTAATACTCTCT
>APFE031617561.1:149319-164754 GCA_000404065.3 Pinus taeda | reverse complement strand
GGAGCACTTCCTCTAGCAGAAGACTTCAGCTTCTTGCCAGTTTCAGAAGAATTCCAGGAACAAAATTGAGGACACTTCCTCTAGCAGAAGACACCAGCTTCTTGCCAGATTTGGAAGAGTTCTAGGAATTGCATTAAGCATTCCAGATTTGTTGGTCATCCTTAAACCATCACAAGTTGAGACTTCCCTTTTCAGGTTGAAGTTTTCCCTTTTATGCGGGGTGAGACCTCCCTTTATTGGTTGAAGGTTTCCCTCTTCAAAACAATAGGAGCACTTCCTCCAGCAGAAGACTTCAGCTTCTTGCCAGTTTTGGAAGAGTTCCGGAAACTGCACTAAGCATTCCAGTGTTGGTGGTCATCCTTAAACCACCGCCCTTTATACCAACATTTCATAGAGCACATTCAGCCTAGTGCTGCCATGCATTTTTGCACATTTTGTATTTCAGCTCTCTTCTTGGACTCATACATAACCCTTCGGATTAAGAGGGGGAATGTTGGACACCTAATCCTCAATAGGTTAGTGTGGAAGCCGAATGGACAAAAGGAGTCCAAGAGACCTTGGGATGTGAATCCCAACGGTCACAACAATGTACTATAAAAGTATATCTCCTGTTAATAAGACAATGTACTCACATGATTTATCTTTCCTATTTTATGTTTCCCATGTGTGTTTAACAATATTCTCCATGTAAAAAGAGGCTAGAAAACGAGACATAGGACGATGAATCAAAAATAAAGGCTCATCATTATTTTGGATAATAGCATAAAAGGATTATTGCATCCTTCATTTTCACAATTTACATAAGCTCATATATTTCTTTCAATAGTTGATCCCACCTGTTGAGATTTCTTTTATCTATAGAGGCTACACTGAAATCCCTCTATAGATAGATTTTTTGTTACATTGGAAGGAAAGATAGTTTCTCACACCAAGAAGTGGAAGTTTTCCATTTTTGATCCTCTTTCCGTTTTAAAGAAACAGTCTCCTAGAACTTTCAGAGCAGTGGTTTTGCTGAAGACATGTCAAAAGGGAACAGTCCTGGAAGTTTGAAAGATCTGAAACAAAAGTTTGCAAAGTAGAGATGCTTGGTTATATCAGCTCTTCTATATGTATGGCATCTCAACATATTTAGCTCAACAACATCTATGGTCTCTTTTCAGTCTTGCATTATGCATAATATCATGAAAGACTAAGAAGAAGCTACATGGATCCTATAGTAAACAAAATTGTAGCTGACTTGAAGCTTTCAATCTTAAAGAACAACTAGGAGAAGAAGTGCATGACACTTTGGTGCAATTCTTTGTAAAAACCCTTGTCAGCAGAGGTGCCTTGATGAAAGTTCACTATAGATCCTTGACATCTTGGTTTCATTCAGCAAGCATCTTATGATGAATTGTCTTAATGTAAAAGGACCCCTCCTCTTCATCAATCTGGTAATTTGATACATTGCTAGATGTCATCTAGTAATAAAAAATAACACAAATAGCATGAGTTAATATCATAGGATGATTTGTTCTCTATGAATGAAGGACTTCAGAATTCTCTTCTTTGACCTGAACCTTCTTAAAATTTTGATGTCACAATTACCTCATGGAAAGTCTCATCTCTAATCTGGGCAGCTCATAATGATTAGCCAAAGCAAGGCTTCAAAGGGAGATATGATGTTGGGTTCAGCTATTGATGATGTTTGTACAACAAATAGGAGGGAGTTGATGAAATACCTAGCTTTATTCTTAAGCTTAAAAGTATGATAAAATAGAGAAGTTGTTGAACTGGTCATAGTCAACACTGGTGTATGCTAAAACTTTTAAGGATATGCTTCATATATATATTGGATATCCACTCATTAAAGATCAAGTATGATTGAAAGTACATTGTTTCTCTAATAAATGGAGAGTTGATCTAAGTATTATATCTCTTGGGGACCACCTTCATTTCTTGAAGAAATCAAAGATTGAAGTTTGTTACTCTGGAAGCACCATTGGAGCAAAATGTATCAAACAAAAAGCCAACTTCTTGCGTAGTTGGTTCAAGCCTATCTCAAGGCTGAGAGATTTGTTTTATTCTCTATTAAAGTAGGGTTATTTGTAAGAGATCTATAGCCTATTTTTCTTCAATAAAATTCTCAAGCAAGCAAGGGTTTTCCCTGTTGGGTTCCATAAAAAAATGTTGTGTTCTGTTGTGTGAATTTTGTGAACATATTTATGTTTTATTTCGCTGCTATTTGGTAGACAAATTCTATGTCTGTGTTAAAAGAAAAAATATTTTTAGATTTTTCATACTAGCAGATCATAATTTCATGGAAATTTTAGAGGCTTGGGTCAGAAGAAGGAAATACTCACATTGCATGAGCTAGTATTGGAGAAGCATGGCAAGTATTTGGAAAAATTCCTTAAAGGGATTTCGTTTAGAATTTTTCGAGTCATAACCAATGTTATGACACAAAGATAATGATAGGTGAGCTATGATTAAGTAATTAAAACTTAATTCAAAGAATGTTTAATACCTAAACCGAAGCTCAAAACCCCCTGAAAGCATGTCATCATGTGATTGCATTAGGCTATCTTTTCTAGCACACCCACATTAGAAAGCAAATCCTTGCCACAATTGTGAAAAGCAAGCTTCCTAACTAGTCCATTCCCAAGAACCTAAAATGTTGCTTGCATCTTTCTCGTTTCTGTATCAATAATCAATATATCCCCTTTTGAATTCCCATCATAAAATAAATCACATATCTTATAAAAATTGCTACAGTAGATTTAAGAGCTACACTTACATCGAAGAATTAACTTCGAGAGTGAGCAGCTTGTTCTGTATTAGTAGACTGTGTTGAAATTGGAAGTACATACTAGTTGATTGAATTGAAGGGCACAAGGATTGGTGCATTGGCCATCGTACAAGCCAAACTCAAAGATGGATTATGTGATCCAATATGAAGATGAGCATATAAGGCAATCTAATGGAGTGAAATACATGCAACTTTTTGTCCTTCAGCAACAACCTAGAGTGTCAAAGATTTATATGTAGTAGATGTCAGTGATTGATGACCACGCCTAGACCAACACACACTTGTAATAGCTAAACCATAGTCCTTGTCATGAACTTCCTTAGCAACTCCTTTGGTGTCAAAGTCCCATATAACACAAGTTCCACCTGTACAACTGATTGTCTCATCCATATAAACAACAGTTCAAATCTCTTTCCAACATATAGAGATGAAAGTGAGCATTTAAATATGAAAAATAAGCATACAACATAATGACAATTGACAGAGAAAAGTAGAAATTCTAAAATTTGGTAGCCTATCGGAAAACAAGATAACAACAATTGTCATTAATCATCAATGTATTAGTAAAAAATATGAGTTTCTAATTTTTTTGCATTCATATCCAAAAAGGAAAAGGGAACATGAAATAATTTTATGGTAGCTTTAACAAAATTTATTTCTAGATTTCCAGGTTTACTGAATCACAAATGGAAGAACCTTATTTAATTGTTACTAGTAAAACTTAGAAAATTTCCTAGCTACTGTTAGCCTACTCTACATAAAAGCTAAAAATAGCTTTAGAAATTTGAAGCTTCTTAATTCGCTAAGTTTCAGTTTCAACAACAGAGGAACACAAAACATGACAACATTTTCATCAACTCACAATACAGAGAACATATTTCTTGAACACCAAAAAGTTGTTTTTGTTTCTTCTTTCAATCAAGAATTTTCATATCTAACAAGAATTGATAAATGACAAACCTTTGATGAGTGCTCCTTGGAAACCACATGTATCACATATGATCTATTTTAGTTCATGGTTAAGAATTATAACAAAAATCTCCATTGAAAATTTAAAAACCTCTAGGTAGCCTTGACACTTCAAAACACGGAGATAACTTAATACACTAATACACAAAAGATTGCACATTTTCATCAGCTCACAATCTATAGAACATTATATTTCAACATCAAAAAGATATTTCAGATTTCTTTTGTTTCTTCTTTCATTCAAGCATTATTATATTTAACAAGAATAGATCAATGATAAGCTTTTGTTGAGTGTTCTTAGAAACCATATATATGACATTACACCTATTTTACTTCATGTTTGCACATAATAACGAAAAATTCCATCACTGAGAATTTAGAAACCTCTATGTAGCCTTCACACCTTGAACAAGGAGATAACTTAATATACTAGTTGAATTTTCCATCAAAGCATCAATTTCAACTAGTTGCCTCCAAAAATACATAATTCCAGATGCAGTCTACTCATTTTAGTAAATAACCCTACCTAGTTTATATATGGTCTACACATAAAAATTGATGATAGAAAAGTAGAAGTAATCTGAAAATATCTTCATCTCTATGCAATTTACAAATCTTTGAATGGGAAGAAAGAAAAACTAAACATCAAATCCCTACAAGCAAAATTATAGAGAGAGGGAAGCCAAAGGGGGAAATGGATACTAACGAGTGAGAAGTGTGCTTCCCCAGAAGCAGCTGGATCAAAATGAATTAATACGGTGTCCTTGGTGGATCGATGCACTGTTTCTGCAATAACTGTGCTTTGAGCTTTGGTCCTCAAATATCATGTGACTTTGATGTGCAGTAACTGTGGTTTGAGAGGCTTTAAATGGCTTTTACTGTTTCTTTGACTTGCTGGGGGCTCTTTAATGTTTCATCAGCTTCGAGCACTGAGAAAGTATTCACTGATACACTTTGCTGCAACACTGATACTCTTTGGCATTAAATTGGGCTTCACCTCCCCTGATACACTTAAAACTGTTAAATCGGCCCTTTTCGGTGCAAAAACGACTGCAGAATCAAAAGATTCCCCACTTTGGCTCATTTCCCGTAGCGATGCGCGATTAGCGCTAAGCACTAATCGTGCATCGAAAACTACCTCAGAATTTCATTTTGCGCCTCCGAAGCCTCGATTTTGCACTTGCGTGCTTTCCTTTTTGGTGGATGACGTCAGCAGTATGGCGGGTGATGTCAGTGGTACGGTGGATGACGTCAGCAGTGGGACCCCCTTGTACGGTGATGACGTCAACAAGGTGACATCAGCGGGGTGACGTGGCAGTACGATAGGGTGATGACATGACAGGGACACGGTGGCAGGGTCATATCAAGAAGGCGCAGGCAGGAAGGGGTGAGGTGGCGGCAATGTGGCAGGTGACGTGGTGCTTACATCACGCAAGGGGAGGGCAGTTTGTGGTTTAGGGCACACCACTTTTGCCCCTGGGCGGTATTGGGGAGGGGGCCTCCGCCACAGCCGAGAGGGCGACGTGTGGCGGGAGTACGACGGCAAAATCATCAATCTCCCGGATGCTAACCCTCGACAGCTTGGGGCGGTAAAATCCCCGCCTACCGTAGACCTTGGGCACGCCAGATCTGATGGCTGGCAGATAAGGCAAAGCGGCGGATGGATAAGAACGGGGCCTGCGTGAAATTATATTATGCCGCGGGGGTTTAGACTTTAGGTTTGTGGGTTTTGGGATTATGTCCGAGCGGGGTTAAATATTAATATGCGGGATTTTTTAGGATAAGGGAGGAAAGAGGGTTTTTGTGCATAGGAAGGAGGAATTTTTGCCATGGAAGGAGTCCTTTGCATGGGAAGATGGTTTTTTTTTTGGAGTCAAAAGGGGGGTTCTTACTAAGTTTCAGATAAACTTAGCAATTCCCAAGCGAACTTTATGGTTATTTTTCAACCAAGGGGGGGGGGGGGGGGGGGGGATAAGTATATAGGGGAGTTATTTAACATAGTTTTAGTAGAGGAAGGGGAGATAGATAGGGAGCTATATAATAAAGTTAGTAGTTAATATGACAAGTGATAAGAAAGCGCTAAGTATGTGAATCTTAGGCTGTTAGGGGAAAAATGTTTCATGAAAGAAGTATTAATATTCCTTGAGTAAAGGAGATCTTTACCAAGGCAAATTGATATGAAAATGATGAAACTAAGAGATATCAAGCAGATCTTGACCTCTTTGGGGAAGTTAGTGAATGATTTGGGGAATAAGGAAGAAGGGGGAAGTTAGTCATTCCTTGCTTGAGCTCCTCCATATGAAATCTACCTGATAATTGTGACCAGAATAGATATGACACTTGAAAACATGAAATTGATCACAAATCAACATTCTGCAACCTCAAAACTACCTACCCAGCCTACTTACCTAGCATTTTTTCTTCTTTTTGGTTTGGGTGCACTTAGACTTGCAAACCCAGCTTTCCAACTTTTTCTTTTTCTGTCCTCCTACTTACATCTACACTTATTTCATCCAGGGGCTTAGATTAAGCTGTTGAGAACCCTTGTTTCTCTACCTATCTAGGAATCTGCCAAGATTAAGCTGTTTGGACAGATATTCATTCTCTATATTCTAAAACAGGAAATTGAAACATAGGGAGACCAAGATTAAACTGTTTGGACCTCCCTTTAACTGAAAAATTCTTGAGAAATGGAATAGTACATCAAAATTGGAACACAACAGTGGCACTTGAACTGACACACTCTCATGCCATGTTCTTTGGCTTCTGTAGTAAATATGGAAAATTGCAGCATGCAAAGTATGACATATTTGGCATGTAAAAAATGTCAATCATGAAAGATGAGTAACCTGCTGCAGCAGGAGCCTAACATTGTGGAGAAAACTTGAGGGCTAAAACTAGCCCTAACCAACCTTAGAATGTGGGCAGAAACATTAAAAGGAAAGGTGCAACCTTGATAAATTGTTTAGAGGAGAGTAAATGGTTTGTACTCATGAGAAAATAAACCCTAAACATAATTCAGTCTATAGCTAAATAAGGCCAATCCAAAAAAGAAATGTTTTGACCATCATTTACCACTGAAAAAGATACATCTCGCTTGCATCTCTGAGGCAAACAAGTGGAGGTATTGGTAAGACACAAAGGTTGGGGCTAGTTTGGGTTAACTTATTTGATTATTGTAGGGTCGAGAGGCTATGGGTAGGCTGTTGCTGGTTTCAGGATAATTCATAAGATATGTTGGGGTTACTTTTCATGTTCTCTCTCCTCGAAATAGGCCAATCTCCTAAGACAGGAGGTCGAGGCTTCCAAAAAAAAAACTAAGTTTATTTGATGCATATTCTGGGCAATATTTTCCCTTTCCCACAGCTTGAGATATAGCTACAGGCTTGAGGGTGGTTTTAGGGCTGCGTTGTGTGGGGTTCCTCTTGTGAAGGATGGTTGCAACTTTAAGAGGTTATTTCAATTAGACCGCAAGCCTAAACAAGCTTGAACTGAGGTCATAAGTCTAAGTCATTGGCATTAGGTGAGTTGTGGAGAAACCTTGATGACTGAAACTAGCCCTAACCAGCCTTAGAATGTGGATAGAGACATTGAAAGGAAAGGTGCAGCCTTGGTCAGTTGTTTGGAGGAGAGTAAAGGGTTTGTAGTCATGAGATAATAAACCCTAAACATAATTATGTCTATAGATAAAGAAGGTCAAGCCAAAAATGAAATGTTTTGACCATCGTTTACCACTGAACGAGATACATCTTGCTTCCATATCTGAGGCATCCATGTGGAGGTATTGGCAAGATGAAAAGGTTGGGGCTAGTTTGGGTGAGTTTATTTGCTTATTGTAGGGTTGAGAAGCTATGGGTAGGTTGTTGTTGATTTCAGGACAATTCAGAAGATATGTTGGGGTTACTTTGCATGTTCTCTCTCCTCTAAATAGGCCAAGCTGCTAAGACATGAGGTTGAGGCTTCGAATAGGAAAACTGAGTTTTTTTAGGCATATTCTAGGTAGTATTTACCCTTTCCCATAGGTGAAGATATAGTTGTAGGCTTGAGGGCAGTTTTAGGGCTGCTTTGTGTGGGGTTCCTATTGTGAAGGACGGTTGCAACTCTAAGAGGTTATTTCAATCAGGTCGTAGGCCTAAATAAGCTTGAACTGAGTTCATAATTCTATGTCGCTACCATCAGGTGAGTTGTGGAGAAAACTTGAGGACTGAAACCATCCCTAACTAGCCTTAGAATGTGGACAGAAACATTAAAAGGAAAGGTGCAGCGTTGGTCAGTTGTTTGGAGGAGAGTAAAGGGTTTGTAATCATGAGACAATAAACCCTAAACATAATTCAGTCTATAGCTAAAGAAGGTCAAGCCAAAAAGGAAATTTTTTCACCATCGTTTACCACTAAAGAAGACAAAATGTGATTGTTGTCGTTTAAAGGCAGGTTACTGGAATGTGATTAAAGGAAAAATTCTGGATCGTTTCTTTGGAATTTGGATAATGATACTAGTCATACCATTGGCAAGTCTATTTTAACTTTGAATGTACTCTCTCTTTCTCTATTGTAGATTTGATTAGAATAATAAGAAGAATTGTTCAAGCGTTTTCACCATCTTGGGGTTTTTCCCTGGCTTGAGCCATATTCTCATGTTCTTTTGTCTTTTCTTATCTTTAGCACTTATCATTTATGTTATTTCATTAGCTATTTTCATGTAATGTTTAATGTCATTGCTCATGGATTAATGAGAAAATGGTTGAATGAAGTAACTAACCTAAGAAAAGGACATGTTGAGTAAAAATGAACATGTTATCAGAGCTCATGTGAGGACAAGCCCAACCTTAAGAGATTGCAATCACTAAGAAGCATAGAAATTTCAGTTAGCAATAACCTTAAGCCCTCTGTGGTAGGACAAGTCTAAGTTCAAGAATGACAAATCTGTGATATTATCTTAGGGCTTTCTTCAACACCTAATCATTGAACATGGGGACCAATCCAAGAGCAATTCAATAATTACAAGTAAGGTTGGAAATCATTAAGGTATGTTTCAGTATTCATAAGGTGTGCTTTAGATATTTTTAGAGGATTATTTTCAAATTGTATCATAATCATATAGAAGGAGATGTTTCCCTTTCCTTAACTCTAGAATCCTTCAGTACCCCAGAGGTGTCATAGAGACAAAATAAATTATATGTTAGAATAAGAAATCCAAATCCTTTGGCATAGTGAAGTTAAGGAAACTCGGAATTTATTATGATCTGAGTTCATCAGTGTTGTGGTAGATTGGCCTAATAAATCAGGAGGCTTAGTGCTGACCTGATTACTATTCTCTATAAAATAGTTAATTGTTGCAGTATCACTGTGAGAATGAAATGCTAATCCTGGTCGCGGTCCTACAATAGTCATTTGAACAAAATTATGAGAAAAATAGTGTGCTTAATTGTGTTGTGTCTGAGCTTCAAAGAGGTCTTCTGGATATGATAAAAATTTTCATCATTAAAGAAGGGTACCTAAAGTCCAACAAACAGTTTCTATGATATTTCTCTGAGATTGGATAAATTTTGAAGAATACCTTCATCTCATTTCTGCTTTGCTTAAATTTTAGCACCAATTGCTCAGGATAACAATGGTTGAGTCTGTTACACAATTTGAAGAAGTTGAAGTCTATCCATTGTATAATACTTAGTTTTAACGGGCTTCTACTATAAAGAGGCTGTTACAGACTTGGTTTCCACAACAACATGATTTAATTAAGCTCTGTATCTACTCTAGTAGCAGTGAATGAATTTATGATTAGTCTCTGTGGTATGAGCAACAGTTAGTGAAGCAACATCTTACAATGAGTTCACAGTAATGTGGGAATTCTGAGCATCCTGATACACATTACAGTGACATATGCACTATTGAAGGCAAAACTTATAACCCATGTTGATGCATCCAACATGTAAGAAATCAAGTAGACAACATATTTATAGGAAGACCATTATTGACATAATCTTACATTCATAAATTCAATCAACATTAAGATAAGTTCAAAGCAGTCATGGCATTTTAACAAGTTTTCAATGATAGTATCATTATGATGATAAGATTTGTTCACAATCTAAGTTGTGAAAAAATCATGGCCATGGATTGTACATTGACATTTTTACCTCACTATTGATTTTCCAAGCTTCTCTTCAAAATATTTGTTGGAGACCTAATCCTCAATAGGTTAGTGTGGAAGCCGAATGGACAAAAGGAGTCCAAGAGACCTTGGGATGTGAATCCCAACGGTCACAACAATGTACTATAAATGTATATCTGTTGTTAATAAAAAAATGTACTCACATGATTTATCTTTCCTATTTTATGTTTCCCATGTGTGTTTAACATGGTATCAGAGCAAGCGTATTCCTGCCCTGCATAATTATTTGTGAGCCATTTGTTTTATGGCCTTTCTGTGCAGTTTATTTCTGCCATATTCCTTTATACAAACCTGCGCTCTGTCTGTCATATTCACTTGAACGATGAAATGTTCCTCTGCCTGACACTGCCAGTCCTCTCCAAGTCATGACCAGAAATTTGGTGTTAGTAGAGTCATTTTTTTATGCCTTGTTGAAATTATTTGTAGTACGTCAGTGAAATCCAAGGACCTATTCATTTAGTAGTATTTTGCAACATTGTGAAACATGAACATAAGACTTCATTCACAAGTCCTCTTAATACCAATCTACAGTGTACATCAACCTGTACCATGTAGTTTGACCATGCAGTCAACATTGCTAAATTTGAATGCAATGGTAGCACTAGCATCGATGTCTATATAAAATTCCTTCATTCGCTGGAAGTACAATTTTTTGTAGAGATTATTGTGTACAAATCTCCTAATCAAGGCATGCTACCACAATAGGTGATCATATTTTAATAGCTTTTGCTGGTATAGAAGCATCTCAAAATGGTACATTTTTTATCAACTAGAATTTCTATTTGCTTCTTGTACAAAAATTCGACAAGAATTTGTAAAAGCGAATGGAAATTATAATACTAGGTTTACTGATTGTGTGAGTAATTTTGCAAATAGGGTTGACTGAAAGAGTTTATATGCATTATGCATGTTATGGATGGAACTGTAAGTTATTATGCAAAATTTTTTATGTTGCAGAAGTGTTTTAAGATGTGAGCTTTGAAAGGAAGGAAAATTATTCCACACCAGCATCCCTAAAATAAGATTTATGCTCACATCCCTAAAGGGGACTTATGCCCAACACGTTCTCACACAATCCGCTGTCAACATGTATGCCTAGTGTGGGAGTCTATTAGATACTTTTGGAGTTTCTGATTGAAATCCTGGATGAGATGCGATTTCGTGGAGTGTCATGATAAATCATGGCAATAAAATGCCTGTATTGATATTGTTTCATCATATGTAGCAAGAAGGAATACCACCCAATCGATTCAAATTTTCTTGTTCTCTATCTCCATGTGCAAAATTGGAAGCATGGGAAGGTGGTGTGAAGATAATTATAATTAGATTTTAGTTGGATGCCTTTGTGGAAACTGTTCTCATAGATATGCATCTGAAATGTGGAACCCTAGAGAAAGCATGGTACTTGTTTTACAAGACATGGTCTAATGAAACACCATCATTTCTTCATATGCACATAAATGAAATGCTCTTGAGGCCCTAAAGCTCTAAAACGATACATAAAGGTATTGGGCTAGAATCCAAAAGATTTTATAAGGTTCTTCATGTATGCCACATTGGAAACTCAAGAACAGAGCATGCCTATTCATGAACAAATCAAGGGAGTGGTCTTGAGATGAATGTATTTGTATGGATGCCTCTGTAAGCATGTATGTGAAATGGGGAAGCATGTAGACAACAAGTGATATGTTTGACAAAATCCCTTAGCAAAGCATTGTCTCATCGGTTGTGATTATTGTTAGATATGTAAGGAATGGGCAAGGAATATATGCACTAAAGCCTCTCAAATAAATACTAGTCGTAGGAGTAAACCCACATAAAAAAAACATTTCCAATATCTTTATTGTATGTTTTTACTAGGGAATCGGAAAACATGGTATGGAGATTCATGATTAAATAATCAAGTGGATTTTAGTTAATTTTTTTTGTAATGGGAACCCTTATAAAAAATGTGAAATCATAGATAGGAAACAACATTTATTTGATTAAAAGTAGCCACCACATGTCACTTCTTGGAAAACCATGATTGCAACATATACCATGTATGGACAAGGTAATGATCCTCTCAAAAATATTGAACAAATGTGGCAATTAGGTATGAACTCAAAAAATGTTCAACTTATGTTTTTTCTACCTATGGCTATGTAGGCCTAGGGCATGAAGAAGGCAATACTTGAATTGCATGAGCTAGTATTGGAGAAGCATGCCAAAATGCCTCGAAGGGTTTTGGTTTAGATTGGTATGAGTCATAACCAATGTTATGACTCAAAGATAATGATAGGTGAGTTATGGTTAAGTGGTTAAAAATTAATTCATATAAATTTCAATACTTAAACCAAAGTTCGAAACCATCTGAAAGTATTTTTTCATGCGAATGCAACCAATGGAATCAATTGATGCATCCAGATTCCACACTGAAAGATAACTATTGCATCCTAGACTAGGCTAAAAGAACTACCAATACTGAGTGAATTTGGTGTAATGTTATCAAATCCTGTCATTTTCTTCTCAAAACTGGTCTGAAATAGGCCTCCAAACGGACATATTTAACTGAACTAACCAGTTCAGAACCGGTTCCGTGCAGTTTGTACCTATGCATGGAAACATTAAAAAAATTGACTTTTTTAATTTTATTTTATTTTTTCAATTTGTTGGCCCACTTCTAATTATCCACTAGGCTAGCCTAATATTCAAGCTTATGGCCCTCAGCCTAATAATCAAGCCTATGGCCCTAGTATTGCTATGCAATTCATGGTAAAGTTAAATTCTTAAAGTAGAAGGATGAAAATGAAAGATAAAGGAGAATGTCACAAGGAGAATGTCACTTTTACTTAAATTTCTAACATTAACATGAAATGACTCATTATGTTTGAGAGTGGTTCCAACCTCATTGGATTTCATATGGAGAAACTAGAATTTTAGATTTCACTCAAAATCTGGCAAATTTAACAGTTTTTTACAATTTCAGGATTGGGGGTGTTATCTCAAAATCAGGTCCTGATGGGCTGCTGGTCAGGTTGATTCTAAGTAACTGTTTCAAACCAATCTTTTGACTAAGGCTTAGCCTCCTTAGCCTGAGAGGGCTCTCTCAAAGGGTTATTGATTTTGACTAATAATTAGATGGCTAACTCTTGTGGAATAACATTGACAAATATGAAGGCTGGACAAACATTACATAAGTTTCCATTGGGCCTATGGAGTCAATCATACTTCAGTAAACAATAATACTGCCTTTACATAGAAGTCAGGGCATTTAGCATTTGGATGTTCAGAACACAACTCATATAAAACCACAGTTCATAAATGCATATAGGAAATCAGAGCACAATCAGTGAATTCTGAGTGATTACACATCTATGCAACTGTAAAAGACATTAAGGAAAGAATAAAATCACACGTTCTGAACATGGAAATCCTTCATGAATCCTGAGAAGAAAAGCAGCCAACTTATATTACTGAACTCTGTCTTTACATAAGCCAAAACAGTACTCTACTATAAAATTTCCAACCTTGGTTACATTGCTGTTTCAGCTATATATAGAATCCTTATTCTAACTAATTCGAGCTTCCTCCTCCAGCATGAGGGGAATTTGATAACTCGATAACTATCTCTAATGACACCTATCATCTATTTAACTAACTATTAAATACAATAAAGTGCTGATTGGAGTTTTAAAGAGTTCTAAATTAACTATGACTCTAACTCCATTTTCCATGCAATAGTGGCTTCTCCTTGTTCTTTGACACCTGGTCTTCTTTCGATTTGGATGAGCTGGATGTTTAATACTCCATATTGACCTTGAACGCTGAATCTTTAACTGCTCAATAGTATTAGGAGATGTCCCTTGCTTCTCGGTTCCTGTTTTCCTGAAATTGCTCGAATGTATAATAGCATGTCTTCTAGCCTTTAATAACCCAAAATATGGAACACTGCCACGTTCTTGATGTGTTGTAGGCTGCATTTATGGACATGTGTGCAGGCAAAAGTTCCTTGTATGCAAATCATTTAATACCTTTTGAACGGTGATAAAGAGGCTTTACAACAGAAATTTAAACTTGGGTTAAAATATTCCACCTTTTTAAATGTACACCTGTCTTGATCTGAATGGCTATTGTAGCTCCATCTAATGTCTTGCGTACCCTTTAGGTGTCTCTCTTTCAAAATTCCTGCTCATAATACAAAACTGCCTGTCTGCGTTAAAATCATCACCTATAGTAGTTTCGTAGCACGCTACGAAACTGCTGAATTATTTGAAACAGCTTGCTTTTGACCCGAAATCTTTATCACCCAAACATTTGATTGCCAAAAACTCCCTTTGATTTTTCATATGTATAGCAGGGATTTACATGTCTTCAAAACAATAAGACTAAGCAAATTTGACAAAAATTTGGAACAAAACCTTTCCTGAAAAGAAAATTCATTTTGCAGGTTATTGGCCTAGCTGTGCCTTCAGGTCTTCAATTTTCTTCTTCATAGCTCTATTCCCAGCTCTTAGGTTCATATTTATATTTCTAATGTATTTGACCTCTTTGATTGCTGGTACCGTCCATGTGTGAAATTGTGCATGGCCATCCACTACTGAATTCAACTGGTTTTCTAGGGTTTCACTTCCTTTCCACACAGCTTTACGATAATTTGCATACATGACTGCATGCTCTCTAGCAGCTTTCTTCAGTTTGGCAATCTCATATTTAGCTGCTTCTAATTGGCTATTTATGGCTGCTATATTATCTCCTTGAGATGTGATGACTGTTCTGCTTGTATCTTTTTGCCTAACTTTCTCGGTTTCCTCTGTTCTTGGCAGCGCTTCTTTTACTTGCTTCCTTGTAATAGGCCTTCTGGGTTTAAAAATAAATTCTTCACCTGGCTCATCGAATTTAAGCCTTTTAGAGGCCTTAGACTTCTTCTTACCTTCTTGTGGTGACTGCGTCAAATCAATATGAACTGGTTCAGACTGCTCGAATTCAATGGCTTGTAATAAATCATTCAAGCTTGCCTTAGACACAGGGCTCTCTTCAACAGCTATGGCTTTACCTTTTTCCTTATTTATTTGGCTTCTTGTCCTTACCCTTGAGACTACTTCAGATCAGCTTGTTTCAGGTACAGTCTTCTTACCCTGAGTTTTTTCCTTTGTTGATTTCTGAGGTTGTTCTTGAATGATTAGTGGCTTCACTGGTTTTCTTAGCTGTGACTTGGTTTGCTTTTTAGCTCTTACTTCCTTTTGAAGCTCAGCTATGGTGAATTCTCTGGCTGGTTGTGGAGTAAGGCCAGTCTTGCTTTCGAATCCAACCATGAAAATAAATGAATTCTAGTCTCTGCCTATCTTTTGGAGGCCATCTAAAACTAGCAACTTAATCAAACCATGATGAAACAAAGAGGTTTCACAGTCCTCTTTCCTCAGCTGCACCTTATCACACATCTTACTCAAACTGCGAAACAAATAAAAAGGAATGTCTATGGATACTTTCCCAGTGAAATGCAAAAGCAGTTTAAAATGGTAAGAATA
>APFE031617561.1:106505-117042 GCA_000404065.3 Pinus taeda | reverse complement strand
CCTCAATGTGCTCCATCATTGAACCCTTTTGTTTGAGATTTATCAATTGGCTAAAAAAAGTGTTTCTTTTTGTATCCTCATAATGTGCTATCATTTCATCCGTAAAAATAGCCCAAGTGACAATCTGTTTACAAGAGAAAATCCATCGATACCATGCAAACTGATTTGCTTCCAAATATAAAGGTGCAATGTGTACCTTTTGTGTGTTTTGCACATTATGGAGATCGAAAAATTGCTCCATCTGTAGTATGCATGATACAGGATCCTTGCCATCAAAATTCCTCATATCGATCTTTGGAACATGGTGGATCTTCGATCCAATGTTAGAGTCTATGAGATCATGATTAACATTTATTTTGTTTTCATCATGAACTTCATTTACTACCCTTTCACCATTAGTAAGTATTTCTTGTAGAAACATTGTCAAATCTGTCTTCAAATCTTCCATCTTAGCTTCCACGACTTTCTTTAAATCATCCATCTTAGATTCCATGCCATCCATCTTAGCTTCTATGCCTTTCTTTAAATAATACATCTTAGCTTCCACACCATACATCTTAGCTTCTATGTCTTTCTTTAAACCATCCATCTTAGCTTTAGTTACTTTTTGTGTGAGTCAAATTTTTTGCACTTAGTATCGTAATTTTGATATATCATGTTGCATTTCTTCCTCTTCTTCATGAGTCATGCTAGAGCTTTTAGGTTGCTTACTAGGTTTTTCCATTTTCTTTCTTTGGGGCATCAATTACTAATAATAATGCTTCACTATACCCTTTGAACGCCTTCAAACTAAAATTTTCAAACCAAACTTATGCAAAAAAAAAAAAAAACTACACACCTTTTTTCACTTTGTAGGAGCTTGATATTCAATCTGTTGCATCTCTATAATTTTGGATCTCCAAGATCTGTAATTGCTTCCTACAGTAACCCTCTAAGTACTCATTTTAACCCTGAAAGCCTTATGAAGATTGGATTCTCCAATGAAGAGTCCTGCAAAATCTCCCACAATGACTTGATTATAGAATGGTTCAGTAGAACGAGATTGTATGAAGTGCCACATGTCACTCTTTCGACCTTAGGATTTGAAACTGATACACAGAAAACTATAGTCCATACTCTTTCTGTAACTTCTGATGAATTTTAAATTTGATGCTTAGAAAAAACATTATGATAATTATCCCTAGGTCACCTATTTGAGATATAATTCGGGATTTTGTAAAACCCATAACTTCCTTGGATCATATCTCTGAAAATATAGTGAGACAAGATCTGAAATTTGGACCCTCAGTTCAAAGAGATTTTCTCTCAAATGGGTTTTTTTTTTCTCTTTTGAAATGTCACAGAAAAAACGTTATAGAGAAAATTACACAATGACCTGTTTGGAACAGTGAAACCCTAGAATCCAAGCTTTGATACCAAATGTTATGAAACCAGGTCAAAAAAAGATTGAAAAGAAATATCAATGCCTTATAATAAGTGTCTTCAAGGGAGAAAACTCCTTTACATTACACAAATGAACAATTATTGGATGATACAAAAGGAAAAACCTCCTTTCTATATATAGGAGTCTAAGGGGTCACAATATAACTAAAGCTGACCTAACAATAATTATATAAGGGCACAAAAATAACAATATTGGGCTTCTATGGGGCACAATAATAACAATATGGGGACAATAGGGGCAAACCAATAACAATAAGGGATACAATGATAATAGTAATGGGGGAATCACTAGTATTATTGCGACCTAACAAATAAACTCTTTGAATGCCACGATGACTACGCAAGAGAATATCGCTGGCACATTGTTGAGTTCGAAGGGCATCACCATATACTGAAAATACCCCCAATTTGTCGTGAAGTTTGTTTTACTCTTGTCTTTTGGCATGATCTTGATCTGATGGTATCCAGAGAACCCATCAGTGAATGAGTAGATTTCTTGCCCTCCAACATTTTCCAGTACCTCATCGATAAACGATGTTGGGAAAGGATCATGGATGTAGGCATTGTTAAGAATTCTTAGATCTACACAAATCCTTATCTCTCCCTTATTATTCTTTTCTTGAACTACCATTGGGTTCACCCAATTAGATTCCGCCACTAGTTCAATAATACCTACCTCAAGCCTCTTGTCCAATTCTAGGCGAACCTTTTCCTTGTATTTGGGATTAAGGCAATATGGTCTCTGCTTAACAAGCTTCAAATTTGGTTTCAAAGTTATTTTCATCACTCCCAAATCTCCTATGATGCCTTTCAAGTACGAAAATTTTGTAGGAAAATGATCCTTGTACTCGCAGAGTAATTCAACAACTTTATCCACTGTGGCATCATCCTAATAATCTTCGATCTTCATGAACTTAGGCTTTGCTTCAGTACCAATGTTTATCTACCTAGCCTTCAATGATGCGGTGATATCCGAGTTCTCTATATGTAGACCTTCAAACTCATGGAGGCCTTCTATTTATGGGATATTGAATTCTGTGGATATTCATTCTCCCCTTCAGCAGTCATGTTATAGCATTCTAGTGCATGACACAACTAGGTACTCCTATCTGGTTGAACCAATTCCAAAGGATCTTGTGGAATTTGGAAGATCACTATCTTAACCTCCTACAGTGCCTCATTAATGGTTTCAAACTTGTCTTCAAAGCTGGAGGTCATCAAGAATCCTTCTCTTAGGATATCCCACTCTACAGTGCCATGGTGGAGCTTTGTTTCCATATACCAATTCAAAGGTACTATGTCCATAATGTGACATAATAAATACACCCATTCTGAATGTGGCTCCATTCCATACGCTTTAGTCCATTTTTCCAAATGATCACGTGGATCATTCCTCCCATCATATTTCTTAGTTAAACGTACTCTAGGATGACCAAATTGCATCCTCATCATGCTCCTGTAATCATGCCAATCACCAAAGTTGTCTTTGTGCGTACCCCGCCACCCAGTGGGTGTAGCACGTAGTGCCAAATCCAACGCCTGAAAGCGGTGATCCTCTCATACTTTTCTTTCAAAAGCATCCAAAAACTTATCTACGTTAATTAAACCATCGTAATAAGGTAAATGTCTTACCACTGATGACACAAAGCGCAACGATTTGATCATCATGTTGCAGCGCAAGTGTGGATACTTTGTGCAACTTGTTTTGCCAATGTTCCAGCTCTTCGTTTGAATTTGAGGTACAAGAACTTTTGTGGTCCCATGGAATCCATCCATCAACCATTGGTTTAACCCAATCTTGGCCTCACACTATAATTTTGTAGATTTGATCGAACTCATTGTCACTTTACTCATAGTCACGGAGTGGTTTGGTATAGCTTGGTCCTTCTGCAGGCTCCAATGGTACTACAACGTGGAGTGATTTTCTTTCAAATGACATCATCCACTTCTTCAAGTTGATGGCCCCATTCATATCAGTAGCGCAACCTATTCCAAGGAGCGCGAGGCATGGATTGTTGTCATCAACAATTTCTATCACTTCAAAATCATCCAGCGTGCTTGCACCTTCTATATCTACAATAACTCCCTGCAATCATCCCATAGAGATAATATTATGTTGGTTCACCATTCTCAGTTAAATTGGGGACCACTGCAGCGCAAGTATCCCCATTTTCTCCAAGGACTTCTTAGGCAATACGTTCACATCAAACCCCAAATCAAAAATAACTTGGTCCATCTCATAGTCTCCTATTTGTCCTCTAAGCCTCAGCTCGCACCCTATTCTCACCTTAAGCTTACCAATACTTCTGACTACATGGGTTCCATCAACATAATTATCCTTACCGGCACACTTGTTTATCAATTGATGTAGCCGTTTCACACCCTTGCTATTGTGCAATAGTTTCATGCAAGTCCCTAAAAAGGTATTAAGGACATAGGGGTCAACCTTTGTAGGAACACTAGTGTCTGGAAGTTTGTTCTGACTCCCTGAGGTAGAGGTTTCAACAAAGCTTTTCTTCACTTCCATGAATAATTCCTTCATGTGTTATAGATTGAAACCAATTCCCTTTTCCAGGGCCTTGCAGACCCATCCACCTTCTTAAGAATTTTTTCGCTTATCGTCACCAGTCGTCATCCCACTTCACAGCATGATATTCACATTTAAGTCCTCTTCGCAGGACTCAGCCCTCATCATCTGTAAGTTCTGGGTAGGATGCTAAGGTTGCACCTTCTTTTCCTACATCTTGCCCACCAACACAAGCCATTCTTTGATTTTGTGGTCAAACTGAGTGTAGTATTGACATGACAGGCGTGCATGATTCGTACACTCCCCCGCACAGTGTCCTGGCATTCCACAATTGTAGCAAATGACCTGCGCATGACCCCTACCAGGTCCTCCTCCTCCTTGGCCTCATCCGTGTCCCTAATATCCTCCATGTTCTCCCCCAATGCCCTAATCTGGAGGCCAGGTTTCCACTTTCATTCGATATGTAGGTGTCCTTGCCATCATTAATTCATATCTTCAACAATGGCACTCATCATGGCCCACTGATTTGATGAAATTGCTAAACAATTGTTGGGGTGTTTGTACAAACGTTTGTAGAAAATGATAGTTATTTGTGACATGTTTCCTAACCACTTGACAAATAGTGCACCATAATGCGAGCCCCATACTTGGTCCTACTAGAGCTTCCTATCTCAGGGGCATCGACTCTCCCCCTGTAATATATTTCACGAAGACAGGGAAATAATCCTTATCATGCCCCTGGCTCTTACACTTGAGGCACCAGACTTCTTCACATACCTCTATCCTGGCCTCTTTTTCTTTTTTCAAGCCATGCAATTGCAAATAGAGGTTTTGCAACTACAAGTGAATTTGTTGGACTCCTAAAGGCACATCCTGAATAGGTGTCTCATGCAAAATCATCATGATTTACAGTTCTTGCACCTGAGTTCCTATATTTTCATGCAATAAAGCAATCCTTACATGGGTCAGGAGTGTGGCTATAAACCAATCACGGTGCTGACTATCTGTGAGATTCATATTAGTTTTGCGGATCACACACTTCATTCTTTGATCTAGATCCCATGGTGTTTCAGTAGGCCTCATCAAAATTTCCTTAAATCCAATTACCAATTGCGAGGCTGACTTAGGCTTACTGAATTCTTTGTTTAAAGCAGTTTGAGTATCTGCTAATGATGCCAACAGATTATCAGTGTAGCATTTAACATACCATGTTAGTACGTGATCCTGTAGAGTGGTAACCAATTGTGCCTTCTTTATGTTATCATCCATAATCTATTGTGTTGTCCGCATAGCCTTCGCAACAAACCAAAATTGATCTAGATCCTCATTTCCTAAGCCCTTGAAAACTGGAAACTTCATTGTTTTCGACATGTTGATCAGCGACAGTGGTGGTGGTGGTGTGGGTGAAGGTGTCTATTGTGGAGGTGAAGGTGGACGTGGTGTGGACAGATGAGGTATTTGCGAGAAACATTTCCTTATCAACTGGACAATGCTCTGTGGTTAAGCCTATGCTACTCCCTCGTCGTCACTCATAGGAGGTTCAATTAATGGACTATATTTAGGGCATGTTCTTCCCCTATCTCTGAAGAGCTTCCCACTTCATGTAGCTCCAAAAATCAAGGCAGTGGCATAACCCATTTCCCACACAACAACATCTTAATCCAAGTATTCAAAGATCTTAGATACTTACCTCGCAGTCCTTTGAGGAAGCGTCACTCTACTTCACTGTAACTGACTGAGGTGTCGACTGCGAACTCTGTAACAAATCCTCTTATAACCCAAGCAAGCCAATGGTGAAAAACACATGCGATATTATCTTCAGAATCTTCCAGCCTATGCACTCATTCTGGAGTCCACATTATTGGATTGTCAAGCCTTGACCTCCCTTAGTCATCTGCCAATCTAGCTATCCACTCGTATAGTTCAATCGGGAAGGTGGAAAGAAAATTTTGTATATTTTTGTGTAGAAATATATGTCCAACCACTGTTCTTTTGTTAGGCATGGATTACTATTTTCCTGTGCCATGAATTCGTGGATTTTTCTATCCAACCACTTCTCAATTTCGTTCTTTGTTAGATTCCAGTGATGCGACATCACACATCTCTTTATGCAGATCTCCGTCCTGACAACGGAACCATTTTTTGGTTTAGGGGGTCCTGACATAGGTTCAGAGTTAGTTGCACCAAACATATCCCTACACTACTGGCCCTTTCAGCATCAATTAATGGTGCGTGGACTGAAGTCTCACTCGAAGCAGTATCGAGGGATGTTGGAACCAAGTTTCTGCACCCAGAGATCATTGTGATGTCCTTCTGCGGCCTAGATTTGCTTTCACATAGATCTCTAAGACCTTATGGCTTATTGTTATAACTTCCTTTAATCAGACCCTAGAGCTTCGCAAAGGCTTATGAATACCTTTTGCAGACCCTGAACAGGCAAATTATCTACTTACCCACACCCTAGATTCTCCTTAGATCAATATTTACTCAGATATACCTAAGTGTACAATAACTTTAACAGGAAGAGTTATGATCTTCACCTAATCACCTAACATTAATTGTGTTCAGATAGTAATACAGATCAAGTAAAGTCGTGCATCAATGCAACATTATTTCATAAGGGCATCATTCATTATAGCATATATCGCAATCATACATAACAGAAATAAAGAGGTAAAACAGAGGAATTTCTACAAAAATATTCTTTATTGATCTTCAATATAGGTATACAGACTCAATACTTCCCATGCACTCAGTTGCATGGGTACACACAATCAGCTGTGGACACTACTCTAGGCCTCTACGCGCTCATATGCAGGGGTCTACGCACTCAGCTATGGACACTAATCTAGGCCTCTGCACACTCTGCTCTAAGACTACTTCTTTGCACTAGACTCCTTCTCTCATACCCTAGACAAACTTCGATTACCTTCTTAGACTCTCTAAGACACACCTATTTATACAATCCCATGGTCTGCAGACCATGGGTAGATCTTGAAAAAACAGACTCAAGCTTACATAAAGGAGGGTAAAAACCTTTTTTGACTCTTAGCTAGCTACGCACTTTACGACCATAATTTACGGAGACTTTACATATTTTTACATCAAACTAGGGGTTTTTCCCCAAGACTGACCCTGGGGCCCCCATCCCTACAATCATTGTGAATTTTCATATGTTCTTTCAAGTATTTAATGGTATTATCATCCTAACCTTGACCTGCATCATCTCACCATCATTGAAATTTTGTCTGCAGAGGATCTATATTGTTACTAGATATATTTGAATAATCATTTTTTATGCCATCCATATTGTTCTATTTTATAACATCATCTAATTCTGGTTTGTTTTCTTCTAGTGCTTGAACATAACCATCTTCAACATCATCATGGATGTCAATTTCTTCGATGTTCTCTAATTCCTCTCTCTCATTTTGTTGGCCATCATTGTTCTTCTCAATATCGACTAATGCATCATTAAATGCATACCTTAATCTTGGTTCATGATGTATGACAAATATCCATTTTGAGTCCAAAATATCTTCATAGAAAAATACTTATACATGAATGATAGACATATATTAGACCTATGTTATAACAATTTTAGTGTTTAATAAACACACACAAAGACACACACATATATATTAAACTATGAATTAATAGATATATCATGACTACCGCTTCTTGTTTGAGTTAAACAATACGTGCTCACAATGAATTGGTACAACATAAGCCTCCTTATACTCTGGTAGGAACCTTGAGGAATATATAGAAAACAATCCACTATGGCTATCATGTCTTAGTGTCCTCTCAAATGCTTCATACCATCTACACTTAAAAATACAACATTTAAAAGAGAAGTAATCCAACTCAATAATTTGTTGGATTTTCCCAAGATATTGTAGATTCCCTTCAATAATATTCTTATCATTTGGGCTTGCTCAACTGTATTGCTTCAAATCAAACGTGATGCCACAATTAAAAGATCATATCTTTACATATACACTTTCTACATGGTAATTTGGACCATATGCCCACATTCTAGGATACTTCCTCGCCTAGGAAAGACCATTTATTTTAGTGAAAACAAATATAATGATGAATATTAAAATAGTCAATAGTGTCAAAATTGTAAAGAAATAACATTTTGTAAAATTCCAACTGTACCTTTCTTTCACATCCTCTACACATGTTGATTTCATCATCTTTTATATTTGAATATATAACTTCATCTTCTATTTTATTTTGAATTTGTTTAGTAACCCATTGTAGTGTGCAATCTTTGCCCCATTCCCCAAGCATATTAGTGGGATGTGGAGTATTCTTTGGGTTCAATCTCTTAATCTCTCTTCCTAATTCTAACACTTCTTCTCTCATTTTTCATATAAATCAATCCATTTGTTCATAAAATCCATGTAGTACAAAATGAACTTGTTTAATATGTCACTTTCATATACACCTATTACATGTCAACATGTTTATTTCAAACTCCAAATGTCATGATGTATATTTGAAAAACAAAATGCAGAAAAAATTAATGTTTGCAAGGAAAAAAACCACAATAATGAAGAATTTATTTACTAACTTCTACTTCAACAACATTATATTGTGGTTTTTCTCCATAAATAATATATTATGCTCATTATTCATCCCAGAAGCATGGCCCAACATCAAAATATTTGCTAAATAATTCACATACGAAGAAAAAGGGTTCATTCAATACATACCATTTAGCCTTGCAACCCTCTAGATGTGCGTTTTGTTTGACATATCTTTTTAGAGATTTCATATGCCTCTCAAAGAAAAACACCCACCTCGTTGATACGACACCTGTCGATTCAATGTCATCAACTAGGTGTATAAGTAAATGGACTTGTAGGTCCATGAAAATTGTAGGGTGTTCCTTCTCAAATACAAATACAATTTCTACATTTTCCTTCTTCCATTTTGGAACTTCACATTCGTGGATCTGCTTGGAGGTCACCCACCTAATGTAAGAATAACAAATTAGAATGAATCTTTAGTCAGAAATTAAAATGCAATAGAATATCTCTATGTATCTTAAAAATGAACATTTCATGTCACATATCTTGCAAATGATGAAAATTGACTTATGGCATTCCTCAAGTCAATGTTAAGACATCAATCCCCCCTAATTTCCAATGGAATGATATGTTATCAAACAAATTTCTCAATGGTCATTAGTAATTTTTCTCACACAACAGAATATCAAAATATATTTTGTACTTAATGAATGTTACCAATAAAAGTTAAATGATGATAACATCTTCATGAAATTATGAAAATCATGTGTTTTAAATCCTGTCAGATGTCTGTCAATTGTAAAATATTTTTCCAATCATGACCCAGAGCCAGTAGGTGTCCTCATTGAATGAATGAATTTTTTTAGTTGGTCTAGCTCTTTTTGTTTCAAAATCTATGAAGCTTCTACATATGCTTCATTTTCCCTATTTGGCCACATATGTTTTCTATCAAATTTGGCACACGAAAGAGAAACATCTCTCCTTGAATACAAGGTGTCCTTCTCTTTTCTTGATATATGTTGAAATAATGATTCTGAGACATTTTTGAAGATGTGCATATGATCTAATAGGTGAGATATTAATATATCCTTCCAGTAAGGGAGCTCATAAAATATGGATTTTCTTTTCATTCCTTCTTGCATATTAACTACAACTTGTTTTGGTTCTTCAATTGATTCGATGAGATGAAAACAATCCTCCCAATATTTCCATTCAAGGTCTCAATACATATTAACCAAATCATCTAGACCGATAACCGGGGGAGGGCCTCTTTTCCATTAAATTGATTCTACTGGTGATTTATAAATACTTATGATCTGGTGGGAAAAAAACCTTGTTGTTTACATAGATAATTTTAGGTAGATATTTAGAATAACACCCTTGAAATTGTTATGCACATATTGTATATGAAAATATCCCCTTTGTTTGAAGCCCTACAATTTAATAAGTAATGTTAATAACATCAAAATAATGTTTACTGAGAAGATTTTTCGGTGGAAATCACATTATAATATTTTTGTCAACATGTTTCGAACCAACGAGTGTGGCTCATCGTCAAGACAAGTTGAAGAACCAGATCATGCTTATAGGCTAAACAGGGAGAGTAGATCTTCCAATGACTATATTTGGCTAGGGAACAACTATTATGACTGAGAGATGGTGAAATTTGACTCCACAACTTGACTGCACCGAGGAAGAGGAAAATTTATTAATGTTATGATTATTACCGAAATTATTGTTATATTTATTACTAGCATTTGAATAAAAGTAAAGTTTGTATTCAAATTTTTTTAGAAAATTAATAAATTAGTTGTCCAATTATAATTAAAAATATAAGTGGTTAGTAAATTATCAAGGAAGTTAGTTTTTTTGTTATATTACTACCAAAAATTGTAATCACTCAATCAAACAGTAATCATTAATAACCTAAAAATTACTAATATGGAATACTAATTAAATGAATATGTATATTAGGAAATGATTATAAATCAATAACATTACATCAATAATATAGTATGGAAAGATA
>APFE031617561.1:27382-49451 GCA_000404065.3 Pinus taeda | reverse complement strand
CTTTGGAGCATTGTAGCAGGTAGCAGCCTGCGTACTAGTAAATGGATCGGCTAGTACAAGAGCAAAGGGAGTTGTAGCTCCCGTACTAGTAGAAGACTGCACTAGTACAAATATTGTAAAAGGATTTTTTTTTAAGAAGAAGATTGAGATGACTTGCAGCAGGTGGTTTTCTCCCGCATTGGGTTTCCACCTTATATCATGGTGTTCATGTGTGTGCCTTATGTGTGATGATCTATTCTATGTTACTGCATCTGTTAACTGATAATATGGTTGATAATGTTCTAATGCACTCATTGAAGATCAATTAAATTAATCATAAGAAGTTGTGGAAGTAGCATATATGAATCTGGTTATGGAAATGAAAAAGTTTTATTAATGTGATAATATTGATTCACCCCCCCCTCTCAGTATTATTTCCAACACTTTACATTACATAAATGAACAATTATTGGATGTTACAAATGAAAAGACCTCCTTCCTATATATAGGAGTCTAAGGGGTCATAATATAATCAGAGTCGACATAACAGTAATAATCTAAGGGAACAATAATACCAATAGTGGGCTTTTATGGGGCACAATAGTAACAGTATGGGCACTACATGTGTACATCAATATAGTAAGGGGGTTGTACTAATAACAATAAGGGGTTACACTAGTAGTATAGGGGCCTAATAGCTACTTTCTTGTTAGCATCCTTCTTGTATCTTATTATCAGATGAAACTACTGGAGGAATCCCATCCATATGAAATGACAGGCTTGTTGAAGCTTGGTCTATGACTGAAGGTACTACAACAGTTGATGATCCGTATGGATGGTGGTCTCCTTTCCAATCAGGTAGTGTTTCCACTTCTTTACACTCCAAACGAAGGCGTACAACTCCCTCTCATACGTGGGATAATTCACAATAGCCTGGGAGAAATTCTTTGAATGGTATCATATAGGCTTCCTTGGATGCATCAATCCAACACCCATAGCATATCCACTTGCATCTATTTCAATCTCAAAAAGCTGCTAAAGGTCTAGTAAGGATAGCACTAGTATTGTGTTGATCTTCTGTTATAGTGTGTCGAAGGATTTCTTCTTCTTTCCTCCTCACTGAAAGGACTGCTTCACGCTTGTCAATGCATGTAAGGGGGATGCAATAATAGAGAAGTTTACAATGAACCTTCGCCAATACTGTACCACACCCAAAAACCTTCAGACCTCTGTAACACCTATGGGCTCAGGCCATTTTGTAATCGCATCTACCTTAGAGGAATCTATTTTCAATTGCCCGTTATTGACTATGTGACCTAAATAAACCAAAGAGGTATTCCCAAACTCACACTTTGATAGCTTTACATATAGTTTTTCAATTTCAGAACATCAAGCACTTTCTTCACATGACCTACATGTTCATTCCATGTCCTACTATAAAAAAAGGTGTCGTGCAGATATACAAGCACAAAATTATCAAGAAAAGGCCTAAACAGGTCATTCATTATCTGCATAAATGTGGTTGAAGGATTGCACACTCTGAATGGCATCGCCATCCATTCGAACAACCCATATGTGGTTTTGAATGTAGTCTTCCAAATATCTTGTTCTAAAACTCTAACTTAGTGATATCCACTACGAAAATCTAATTTTGTAAAATAGACATCACTTTTCAACTGATCTAATAATTCATTAATGCAAGGGAGAGGGTATCTATTCTTCACCGTAATTTTGTTTAGCGCTCTATAGTATACACTCATTCTCTATGTGTCATCTTTATTTGGCAACAACATAATTAGTGAGCCATGTGGGAAGAACTCATTCTGATGACCCCTTGATTTAGCAACTCCTGCACCTATTTCTTGATGTCCTCCATCTCAATAAAAGCCATCCTATACATGCCAATATTCAGTAAAGGAGCATCCTGTTCTAAATGGATCTCATGTTGTATTTCCCATTTTGGGAGCAATCCTATCGATTCCTGAAACAATCCATCATAGTTAGAAATAATTTCAAACAATTATTTCATATGATCAGGATCAAAACCTTTGATAGCATTAGCCATCTTGGCCTCTTTTGCTCTCACTACCATGATCATGTACCCTTTGCTGGAATTAACTAGTGGTTTAATCTGTCCTACACTAACAAGGCTAGCACTAAATTTCACATGATGAGATCTGACTATATATTCTACCCCATCGTTTGTGATGTGGTATTTCGTTTCTTACCAAAAGAAAACTTCCTTTCTGTCATATAGATATGGACTTCCCAAGATAATTCCATAGATATCCAAAGGCACAACATCTAACTCTACCTCATCAACTAATTTGGAAGAAATAACAAATCGAGCCCTACACTACTTGGTCACTTGTATTTTTTCTTTATTGCTTACCCAACCAAGAGGGTATGGAGTTGGATGAGGCTTAGTTTTGAGGCCTAACGTTTTCACTAAGGTCTCTAAGATTAAATTTTCTTGGGATCCTAATTCGAACAGAGTTTCCACCTTTGTGTGTTTTATAATAAATCTAATGTGGAATAATTCAATTCTCTTTCACTCATTACTTAGAGGCTCATTCAAATAACTAATACTTGCCATTGAATCATAATTATTACTAACAGAAGGAATACCTTTTGCACCCATGACTGTCATCAATGTCTCATCGCCGGAATCTAAGCCAAGGTCCTATTGTGTTATTGCCACTATCTTCTGCTGGCCCTTTCTGCTGAATCTGTTTGGTCTCAGCTTCGGATGTATCTTCCAACAATGGACCTCATCATGACCTTCTCTCTTGCAATGTGTGCTAGATGGTGTTGCTCTGTCCTCTTTCTTAGTTGTGATGGTCTTCTTAGCCTTCCCCTTGCCTTTCTCCTATAATTTTCCATGCTGAGGGTTGAACGGTGTTTTCTTGGCTTGATCATATTCGTAATTCTTGACTCAGTTTTCAAGATGAATCGCCTTTATGTTGGCTACATCAATCATAGTAGGCTCAAACAATAACAATGAGTGTCTGATGTAACTATGTAGCGCATCAACATACTTAGTTTCAATCGAATAAATAAAATGAGATGCCCAAATTCAATGCTTGTTTCCAAAATTCTTCGGTGAATCCTTGCACATTTTGGCCTTTACCTTGTCTTAGATATTTCCATTCCATTAGTACCTTTTGTTTATAACCCAAAGGGTACAATTGGTCTTTCAATGCAGAAATAAAACTGGACCAAGAGGAAAGAAGGTTACTCGAATTTTTTCTTCCCTTCTGCAACCTACTCTCCCACCAAACAAGAGTAGTGCTAATCAGCCAAAGAGATGCTAACTGGACCTTTGCCTCATCTTCTCTAATTTGTTGAATCTAGCAGTAGAAAATTCTTATGTTTTTCTGCACTACACTCTCATTTATACATGGGCAGGTCAAGATTTACATCTAGCTTGAAGAATGGCTTCTTAGATGTATGTTTGGAATCACTATTAGAGTTATGAGAACTATTGCTTGAAGAAGGAGAGGGAGGAGGATCTTCTCCACCACCTTTGTGATTTTCTGACCTATTGTCATTGGCATATTGCTTCTCCTGCCCAAGTGCCTTCTCATACTTTGAAAATAACTTGTCCACTTTCTCTTCCATATTGTAGAATACCTTGCCGAAATTTTGTTCCTCTTCCCAATGAGCTTCTTCATTTGCCATGTTTCTTCTTCATTGTGCATATTCTACATCAGAATCAAAGGACTTAAGCATTCCTTCTCCTTTTTGTAGCTCATTTTGGGTTAGCATATACTCATCCAATTCACATCGACAAAGACATGCTCTTATACGAAACTTGATGCAAGATATTTTACTTATAGATGCATCAAAATTACATGAAATAGAGCTTATAAACGATGGAACTTAAAAGCACATAAAACAATGTGGAAATAACATGATAAGAAAGAAACCATGACACAAATATTTCATTACAGAGTTTGTCCAATTTGGACTACGTCTCAGGGTCCTGCTCAATAGTGGGGAGGCCATCTTTCATTAAGTGTCATAAAAGGAGATAAAATTACAAGAAACATTCAATTACAATCCTTATACCTCCAAGTTGGAATATGGACAACGAATGGAGAGCACAACTTCAAAAGTAGAGAGTACCACCAAAATCCTGGTGAAAGATCATGCAAAAACACCTATTCGAACACCCAATTCAGATAATCAAGCTTTCTGCACCTTCTTGGAACCTCCCTACTATTTAAGGAGAGGTTCTAGCCCCTGCATCCAAGTTGGGTTACTGCTGCATATAATGTTCTGAACTATCGGCTAGTCTCCTCCCCTTCTCCTATGTGCACACTCCAATGTATATATGTTGGTGGCTAACTCCTCAACTTTTGGCCAATTCCAAACAAATGACAAGTTTTAGATGGCGGGTTTGTTTCAAGCATAGATTCTGGGGCCAATTAATAGCATGCAGCAACAACCTTTCAAACATGGAAATACAATCCACAGACTGTTTACCGCATTAAACCTCAAACAATGGATGAATACGAAGGATCGGTGCTTATTGCTTAATCGACGGATTTATCAGCACTAATGACCCATTGCAAATCGTAATCAACATTTTCCATCAACATATAGACCCAATCCTTTACAAAAGGTGCCCTATGATAACCGCAGACCCAACAGACGTTAAACACAACATATAAGATATAGGGTCCGGAAGCGCATATAGCAATCAATGAGAACCAAAGTTGATACAATATGCGATTGTTTCCCCTTTGCGAACTGCAATTGTGATATCAAAAATCGAAAGATCATTTTGTAATTGTGATATATCACATTGCAACCTGGTTTTCTCCAAGGGCCGATTCTTTTAACCTTTTCCTTTTTGCGATGTGTGATTGTGATATCGCAAATCACAACTTCTCTCTGTGATTGCGATATATTGCATTGCAATCCTAACTTGCTTGGGGTCAATTTTTTTTATCCCTAACAACTTCCTTCTGTCATTAGCGAAATGCAAGACCAATGGAGGCCTGCCACTTGGTTCTTCCCCATTCACTGAAGTTTTTCCATGTCATCTCCTCCTCCCACCTGTCCAAGTCCAACATAAAATTTGACTTTCTCTAACTTCTGCATATGAGATCGGATTTGAGTGTGATTCACACCATTGGAATTAGGATGATGAGCACTTTGATCTAATGGTAAGTATATAAAGTTTCTACCACTTTGAGTTTTGAGCCTTCTTACCATGCCACTAGTACTTTTTAGAGATCCACCTAGATCAGGAAGAAAAGAAGGTCAAATGTAGGTCCCCAAGGGTCATCCTTAAGCTCCATAAGTCATAGAAAGGCAAGCGAAGATCAAAGGAAGGCTCAAAAAGAAAATCGAGGTTCACATGTGTGGTAGAAGCAACTGTTGCGGGGCCGAAAATTTCATATCTATAGTGGAGGCCAAGATTCTGCAGCTGGAGATCAAAGAAGTGGTATTGGAAGAGATTTGACTAGGTTTGACTAGATCAATGTTAGCTCATAATCCAGAGATATGCTCTTGGTCTTGGAGGGTATTACTTTTAGTCTTAAGGCCTTAGAATTTATCAATTTAAGAATTTGTAAGGAAGAGAAGATATTTGTGGTTTTCCTCTCAGGTGGAGAGGTTATGGCCCTGGCTTGCTTCCTATATTCCATTCTTCTTGTTTTTGGTAGTTTTTTAATGAAACACACACATAATAATAAGTAACAAAGATAATAAGTAAAAAGACATGACAAGCAATTATCAAGTAAAGAGAAACCACTTTAGGAATTGCCTTATAGATTTCTCAACACCTCATCATCCATTATGTCCTCATTTGATATGAAATGATCTATTTCCATGTCCTCATCTGTCTCCTGTAATAACCATCATAGTGAATAATGTTTAGTACACTAATTATATCATTTCAATGAATATGTTTTCCAACATAAAACTTCACTTTAGTGATATATTTGACATATTTATATCATGTTAATTTGGATTTAAAAAAAAATGTTTAGGACCCTAGGAATATAGATCAAGAAAATTTTCGACAAAAAAAAGTATCGAACATCCCTATCCCACATGGTCATCATAATTTTAAGAATTTTCCTTGATCAAAGAATCTCATTTAATCATTATTTCTATTAATTTCCAACCAATACATTTGACCTAAAATTCTTTGTGGAAAAAAAATGGCTTTCTCTCATCTATCCAAGTTTGCCAATGTCACAATTCATTGAATCTGCCAATGTTCAATTTGGAACAAATATCCACTCTTAGGCCAAACCAATTATGCTTTTGATAATAAAATTTGAAACGTGACATGATTACACAATACCTACCCTTAATATATTACCTTGCATTATGTCTCACAAATATCCTACATAACTACGTTTCCCACTTATACACAACTTTCACATAAGGTATGTTGAAGCAAAGCTTAGAATGTTGTATGAAATCTGAAGTATAAATATTTAAGCTCAAAGTAAATATATAACAATTAAAAATTGTGTAAAATAATAAAATAAATAATCTAGAATTTGAAACAATCAGATTGGACAATAAATGAATCATGGGCCTACATTTTAGTGAAGCAAGCAATTTTGGCCTACTTTAGAAAAATGCACCCCCAACCCCACTTTTAAGGCCAAATTGAATGATTCAACTTGGAGAGCATTTTTCTACTCACAAATAACATTAATAAAATTAAACATTTTTTTATTTTTCGCATTTATATTTTTGATGTTCAAGAATACTCCAAATTGCATGGATTTCATAGGGTAAAAGGTAGGGTTTGAGTTCCTCAAATAAATGCACACTAGGACCTATAATTAATGGTAGAGATATACTTATCATTCCATCGTATGGGTTTGTGGAATTGTACCTGAGGCTTGTGTTGTAAAAACAACCTAATGGGCCTAAGTCTTGTGGCATAACACCGCCCTTATGGGCCTCACTCTTGTGGTGTAACAGTGCCCTTATGGGCCTTAATCTTATGGCATAAAAATACCTTAAAGAGCTTGAATTATTCGGTATGAAAGCGGTATCTTTCGGCCTTATTATTTGTGATATGAGAAAATATTATGATAGAGATATGAATGAGATATGTTGATCTCTATGACACACATATCATGAAAGATCTATGATTTTTCTGTTGCATTGTTATTGAGAATGTTCTATGTACATTATTCCTTATGGTGATATGGCATGATTTCAATGTGAACACATTGAAAATGTTTTAAAATGCAATTATCTACAACACAAACTTCTATCCCTAATAAACTTAACAGTGTAACTACTCTACTAGTTAGTAAATATATAACAATGTAAAAGTGTTTAAAATAATAAAATAAAATATCTACAATTCAAATCAATTAGATTGACCAATAAATGAAGGTTGGGCATGCATTTTTGTGAAGCAAGACAACTTTGGCTTGCTTCACAAAAATGCATGTCCAGCCTTAGTTTCAATGCCAAATTTAATGATTTGACTTAAGAGTGTATTTTTTTACTCATAAATAACATTAATACAATTAAATGTTTTTAATTTTCCCATAGAAAATAATTTTTCTTAGGATCAATGAAATTTTTATTTTTTTTTAATAATATAAATGAATATATAAATTAATTTGTTTTATAAGATACAAATTATTTACACAACAATTTTCTAGCAATAAGAAAAGTAACCCTCTTACTCCTCTACTGGTTAAAAATGATTTAACAATGTACAAGTGTTTAAAATAAAAAATAAAAATAATCTACAATTTGAATCGAATATATTGACCAATAAATGAAGTTTGGGCATGCATTTTAGTGAATCAAAGCAACTTTGACCTGCTTCACAAAAATTCATGTCCAACCTTCATTTCAAGGCCAAATTGAATGATTCGATTTGGAGAGTATTTTTTTAGTCATAAAGAAAATTAATGCAATTAAATGTTTCTAATTTTCCCATAGAAAAGAATTTTTCTTAGTCTTAGTGAAATATCTAAATTTGTTTTATAATCTAAATTTAATTTATTATATATAATTATATATATATATAAATTTGTTTTATAATATATAAATTATCTACAACAAAGACTTCTAGCCCTAAGAAAGATAACATTGTTACTACTTTATTGGTTAGTAAAGATATAACAATGTAAAAGATGATCATTGCATCCTATGGGTCTGTGAGATTGTACCTCAATCTCATGGTGTAATAGTGCCCTAATGGGCCTTGGGTATGGCAACGACCTATTTTGCATTTCTTATCTATGATATGAGAAAATAATAGGACAAAGATATGAAGGATATATGTTGACTTCTATGACAGAGATATCATGATAAACCTATGACAAAGATATCATGACAAACATATCACTATTCCACTACATTATTATTGCTAATGTTCTATGTACATAATTGCTTATGACTATATGGGGTGAATGCAATGTGAATTTTTTTTGAAACGAAATTATGTACAACAAATACTTCTAACCATGGGGGCTTCACTAGGGAAGAAATACCATACCACGTGTGCTCATATTGGGGGATATAAATTGAGGAAAAAATAACATAATATATTGAGCATATAATAGGGGTTAATGAGTTTTCATATTGGCAGGTATAAAAAAATTGAGCTCAAAGTTAATGAAGAAATATAAAGGGGTATAAAAAATTGTAATAAAAAAATGCATACCTACAATATCTAGGGAAAGTATGGGTTTTTTAAATTGGAGGGTGTATTGGGTTTGTATGGGTAGGGGGTTAAATAATGTGATTTTTAGAGGTATTTTCCAATGTGTATTAAAATTAAGGGTATTGTTTAGTATGCCATGAAAACATGTGATATGTCAAAGGTTCATTAAGGGAATCCCCCGTGCTTCTAACTGTCTAAGAAAATTAACATTGTTACTACTCATTAGTAAATATATAACAATGTAAAAGTGTTTAAATAATAAAATAAACAATATAAAATTTGAATCAATCATATTGGCCAATAAATTAATACTCAGTGTGCATTTTAGTGAAGCAAGGAAACTTTGGGCTACTTCACAAAAATGCACACCCAACCTTCCTTTCAAGGCCAAATTGAATAATCCAACTTGAAGAGTATTTTTTAACTCATAGCTAAAATTAATAAAATTAATTATATTTAAAATTTTCACATATACATTTCTTTTGTTCAATGATACTTCAAATTGCATGGATTTCATAGGATAAAAGGTAGGGTTTGGATGCCTCAAGATTTCTATCAAGATCAAATAATACACTATAAATTTTAATAATATCGTGAGAAAATATGGATGTATCAAAAAATGCAATTATATCAATTTTTCCTATGTTAGGTAAAAAATTGAGTACTTGATGTCCCCATCATCCATTGTATCCTCATTTGATATGACATGATATCTTGCCATGGCTTGATCTGGCTCTTGTAATACACAATAGATTCAATAATATTTAGTACACCAATTATATCAATTTGATGAATATGCTATCCAACATAAAACTTCAATTTAGTCATATATTTGACATATTGATATCATGTTAATTTGGAGTTGAAAAACAAAAATAATTTTATGACCCTAGGTATATACATCGAGCCAAAGTTTTGACAAGAAATTCATCAAATGTCCCTATAAGACATGCTTACCCTAATTTTCAAATATTACCCTTGATCATAGAATCACATTTAATGACCATTCTTGTGCATTTTCAACCAATAAGTTTGACCTAAAATGCCTCATGGAAAAAAAATGACTTTCTCTCCTCTATTTTGTAGTATTTGTGACATAATAAACACCTTCCTCCTTTGGTTGAGGTTTATTTGTCTTCTTATATGTATTGTATCTATAGATTCCATTGTCATATCTTCTTCAACCCACATTCCTCTTTGCGATTTAGTAGTTATTCGTCATCCACATTGCATATTCATGGCGTCCTCTAGAACCTGTAATATACAGCAATGGCAATAATGTTTAATACACCAATCAAATCCAATTATCAACAATGAAAACAATAAGTGTATGGGTAGAATTATTGGTAGACTATATTTTGAATAGAGTATAATTTCTCCTTACAACATAAATATTAATTGAGATTAGCATTGTTTCCTAATGTAACACACTTTACCACTAGTGTGTATATCAATTTTGTTTCATTCTTCATTTATAACTTACTTTATGCAATAATATTAGAGATAATTAAATTACTCTATAGTGAATTTAGTAGATTATTGAAATTATGGTTATTCCATTGAAATTATTATATTAATCTTCGATTTTATTTGAGAAAAATGTTATGTTTAAACTTGGTTATTTCATGTTTTAATTTCATGTCTATAGGTAGAGAATAAATATCTGACCAAACTATTTAATCTTGGCAGATAATTAGATAGGTAGAGTAAATAAAAGGAGCTCAACTGTTCAATCTGAGCCCTTGGATGTAATAAGGTTATATTTAGTTAGTTTACTATTGTAAAGAAAAAGAAAAATGTTTGATAAGGGTTTCCTAGCTCAAATGCACCATAATAAAGAGAAGTAAAAATGGTAGGATGAGCAGATGGGTACATAGAAGAAAGGTTGCAGAAATATGATGATTAATTAGACAAAAGCACATTTATTATTCTCATCATAAAAGTTCCAAATGTTAATGGGCAATCAATCATGCAATGGATATCAAAGTCAATTAATAAATGGCCCTCATTCATTTCACCTTTCACTTAACTAATTTCCCAAAATAAAGATCAAAGTACTTAAAAACCCTAAGTGAAAGAGGTTTAGAGCATTTCTCTGAATTTTGGAGGGACCGAACCCTCGGGTCAATGAATTAAAGGCAATAAGTACCAAAACCCCCTTCATAAACATACATTCCCCCCCTTCATTTCATTCATTTTCCCTAATAATACCATTTTCCTAAGGTTAAATTACTTTTACCTAGGAAAAGTATTTGTTCCCCCACATGACTCAATTTCTATAAAAAAACCCATAAAAACACTATATCCTAAGTTTTTTTGTTATCATCGGAAAAGCATTAAAACATGAAATATCAAATACTTAGGGTATTGTGCCACTTCCTGTTCGTTTTTATTGATTACTAATTTATTTATTAAATCCCAAACAAAAACCTGTTTCCCATATATATTTAAATCCCACAATATTAATAAATCCTGCCCTAGTTTAATTATATAAACTATAATATTACCCAAAACCCCAAAAATCCACTAACTAATCAACCTGAGATTAAGTTAGTCTAAAAACCCAAGTAAATCCCGCCGATAATCACCCTGGTACCTTAACCCTGCCTTAAACCCTCATTAAATCAAAAACCACCCCGCTAATCACTGCTGGGGCCCCTCACTACGTTTCGTGCAACTCCACTACCTGATCGCCACACTATCACTCCCCTCCCCATCTGATGGTCCTCATCTGTTTCGTAAGGGCCCGACGTCTGAACATTACCCACTCAAAAAGAGTTGTTTTCTACTGGGCCCTCGAGACTATGTGTCACTCAATGTATGGAATTGGGCAGCCTCCCCCCAATACCACCAAGCGCCCAAACGTTGTGCAAATGAAACCACTTACCGCTAGCCCACTACATGCCAAAATAGATACTGTTCAGCCTGGCATGAGAAACAACCACTATTCACCTGTACTCACCAATTTTGAATTTCCCGCATAAAGTCAAAAAGCCCCAAATCATTCATTTTTATCATTTTTTCAACTGTAAACCTCCATGCATGCACCTGGGAACATCAAAGTTGTCAATGCATGTACAATTGCACCTTGAAGATGCCACAAAGCTCCCATAATGCCTTCCAGCCTGCTTGAAGCCTTTTCTACCATTCACAGTTGCCAGTCACCCAATTCAGACCCAGTTTTCTTCAATTCCAGGTATTTAAGCCATAATTCACTAAAAACCCTATCAATTTTAGAACTAGTCATGGAGTTTTCTTAATTAAAATAAAAAATAAACTCTGGTAACTCAAACCCACCCAAAAGTGAACCACCATTGCCCTAACAGACTGAAAAAATTTCCTCCCCCATTCTCAAATCCACAAGAACTGAGAATGGTTGCCCAAGTTGCCATGGATGTTAGACCTATTTCCACTTCTCACCTAGACCAAGACAACCTCCCCCTAGATAATAAAGATTTCCAAATCAAGGACGCCTCTGTCCATGGCTCCCCTCTCAAATTATAATATCGATAGTGAGACCAATACCTGAACCATGCTGATAAAATTGGTCTTTGGGAGTCCAATTTACCCAAGTACCAATTCTCTGAAGTTCATATTTTCCCAGAAATTGTCTATTACTACCATGCAAATTATATCCCTAATCAAAGGGTAGTAATGTCCCCTAACCAAACCATACATTTCACCATCACTGCTGAATCAATTAATGAAATGTTGCAACTTCAACCAGGGCAAAACCTAACCCCTATTGCAATTGGAGACCTATTATACCAATTCCCCAAGCTTACCACAACAAAACCTTCATTATAGAAGAAAACCATATTCCAATAGATCCTCCTCCATATGTGTATACCATGTTTTCCAAATTTGGCCAGCACATTGTAGCAATGATATCCAGTATCCTAGGTTATAACACCAGCGAATATATAGATGAAATCATCCTAGCTTGCATGTCCATCTTCAATCCAAAACAGTCTCCTATTGTCATTTATGATTATGCCAAGTTTATAGCTGATAGGATGCATGGCCAGTTTCTTAGGATGAGTAATGAGAGAGTCTTCAAGTATTCCTCTATTTTGTATCACCATTTTCTATACTACCAAGCAAATAAGTTCCCCTTTACTCTCCAGAAGCTTGATACAAAAAGGTCACCCCAGGTCAGTGATTTTTTGGACTCCATTGATCCATAAATATGACTCTCCATATTCATATACAGACTTCATAGAATTATTTATACATCCCATTGCGACAACGCTGCTAGGAAGCCCTCCTCAAAGAATTAGTTTAGATATGAGAAGGATCCTACAACTCTTAAAATAATCCAAGGTGGGGATTGGTATTTGTACCAAAATCACACTGAAATTAGGATTTATGGCTGTGAGCTGGCCCCATACAAACTACCCGAATACCTCCCAATGAGGTTATTTCCTCTAGTGTAGTATAGGCAAATAATCAATTCAGATGAGCTACACTCTTTCAGAGCCAAAAAGAAGGCTAGCTCAGGATAAAAGACCAATTAGGACCCTTCATTTGGAATGGCCGAGATGCTAGAAAGGAGGAAGACCAAATCCTTCAAAAGTTAAATCTAAAATAGAGCTTCATATGGAGGTATGATCCCTTGGATTTCATCTGCAATAGAGGACAGGAAAACAAGATGGCTCCCTACATTTATCACCGTATCTTTGAAATAGAAAAGTATGCCAACCAACTGGAATGGGTGGAAAACACTTTAGAAGATAGGGATAGCACTGAAGTTGTTGTTGAAAACATTTTAATTGATCTGGAGAAACAACTTGATGAGGATTCTTTCCTGCAGGTGCTAGGAGAATCATAGGCACAAGAAGAATCAGAAGAACCAGACCTGTCAGAGGAGCCAAATCAAACAGGTAGACCAAAGCCCACCATGAGTACCCCCTAGTCTTACAAGTTCCTCTAAATGAGTATAAAAGCCTCAAAAGAAACAGGGAAGGGGCCACTACTTCAAGATGAGCAACATCACAGGCCTATCCAGAGATTAGCCAGGCTAAAAGACAAAGTAAATACTGTCTTTGAATAGGCATATGCATAGGAAACAATTGGAGTCACAAGCACAGAAAGAGAAGGGAGCAGGCATGCCACTCCCTCTGGAGGCACCCTAAAACCTTCCACATCACATACCTAAATATTGGAAAGACAACAAAGTGTGGAGGTATCCTCTTTCAGAATGCCAGCAAACAAAGACAAGGATATCAAAGAAAGGTACAAAGAAATAAAAGCCAGAATGAGACGCTGAAAGCCCAAACTCATGCACAATATTCAAAGATGACCCCTACCAATAAAACAAGGCCTATGTCAGCCTTTGATGTTAAAGAGGGGAAAATGCAGGTGACATTCGTGAAGCCCAATACTCAGCAACCAAGAACAACAAAAAACTTCAAAAAGATAGACTTCGAAGTAATAGCAAAAGACATTCATCCTATTGACCAGATTGAGCTGCACAAGCAGAAAGGGGAGATGATTTACTCCGCCTTGATAGGGAAATCCATTGCTTCCCACCAATTGCAAAACTCCCAGAATAATATATCAGCATAGTTCCAGTTGGAGAAGGTCTCTTCACAGGCCAAAGGTACCAGAATTAAGTCCTTAGAGGACTTAATCATTGAGCTAGGACACGATCCCAAAGATGTAAAGGCAACAAAAAAATTAATAAAGAAGAAGAAAGATGATATCACTGCTCTAAAGAAGCAGCTCAATATTCCCCAGTTGCATCATCCACAAACAATAGAAGTCTTGGAGGCACAAAAAGTACATGAAGAGCTCATGGACATGGTCCTAAAGTTAAATGACCAACTAAAAGAGACAGAGAAGGAGTTACACATCTTGATTCAGCCCAAAAAAAGTGACTTGGCCACCACTTCAAGGACTGCCATTCCCACTGTTTCTACTGCAATTCCTTCGACATTGGTAGCATCATTGGCACCTACAACTCCACCTGCCACAGCACCGTCAATCACAACTGAATCTACAATAGCAAGCACACCACCAGTGAAAACAACAAAGCTAGTAAAAGCCATGGATGAGATGTCAATCCAGGCAACAGAGCTCAAAAGGCTAAAGGAGGAAGTCGCAAGCTTAGAAACTGACTGTAAGCTTGCCAAAATTCAACAAAAAGTAGAAACACTGAAAGCCCTAAGGATGGGTGAGAAAATTAAAGTCCTAGAGAAATATTTGACACTGTAGAAGCCACTAGGATAGAGTAAGTAAATGCTCTAGGTCAATATCATTGACTCTGTCAATGATATTTGGTCATCAATTCAAGTTATATTTGAGAAAACAGAACTAGTAAAGATAGCTACTAAAGCTATCCAAAAAGTAAGCAAAGAGTTGGGTGATATGCCTAAGGATGCCAATCGACTCATCCACTTCCTCAACAACAAAAACAGATATGAGCTCCATGAGCTTGGCATAGAGGATAGGATTGAAGCCATCCTAGAGGTTAAAAAGGTTCTATCTAAAAGAAATCTTATGCTCAACTTAGAAGAAAAATGCCATAACATGCATGTAGCCATTGACAGGTTCATGGCTAAATTTCAAATTTTGAGGGACAAAGGCCTTCCTAGTCCTATGGTCATCCATGATAGACTCATGACCCAATTGGACTACAATGATCGACTGAAGAATTTTGCCAAAGAATGAGCCATTTCTTCAGGTATAAAAGCCCTACCAACTGGAAAAATATTGTAAGATTCCTTGGAGAACCTATTTTTCCTAGAACATGAGTTGAAACATTTGTTTGTCACCAAGCCCATTTTTGCAAAATACACAGAGGGAGATGAAATTTATAGAAGAATGTTGACATTAAATTTACCTAAGGATGAATGGTGGGAAAATATGACATATTTACTATGAAAATTTTTACATCAGAAAGTTACCACAGTAAATCTAAAGGCAGCTAGATGAAATAGGCAAAAGATAGATCAACAGTGTCAAAAAGTAACAGAGTCAAAGAGTATCAGTGAAATATCAAAGTGAAGAAGGTTTTAGTGTATTTACTATCAGTTAGCTTAAAGGGCTATAACTTAACTACAATAGCCAGCACTACCACAATAAAAGGGATAGCATGATGCAGTTTTCCATCTATCTCTATCTTCATTCTTGAAGATATTTTGATTCCCTAGATTAAATCTCACATTGTTATGAGATATTTTGTAATTTTTTTTGTATAAATACTTCACATTTTGAAGTATTTAGTGTGGATTCCAAGACATTTCTATAGACTTTTCTCTCAAATCAAAATTCTAATGTATCAATGACTGGATTGGCTTGCTGGATCAAGGAATAAAGATTAGATATTTTATAGCATTCTTGTGTAAAGCAAAAAACAAATAAGTATTCTCTCATGTTTATTGTTTTCTTTTCTTGTGTCTTTCATAATGATGCTTATTTTTCTAAAAATCTGAATGTATAACTACAAATGATATTTTAAAATTTGTTTAACTGCACTCTATCTTAATTGTTTACATTTTGAATGTTTTCTACTAAACTATCTTAGCTAGGGAATTCTTAACTGCTCCTTAGCTTTCGTAGTTTCCTCTTTGGTCTATAGTAAAGGATTCTTAGTTTCCCTTTTCTCATGATCGCCCTCTTTCTTCATTTTGATCCTGGTCCAAGGATTCTTAAGTGTCCTTTCACCCTGATTAGAATCATTTCACCCATTAAACCTGAAGATTTGCCTTTTTCTTTGCTAGTCTTCCCTATGAACATTCCCTTTAATGATCTAATCCAGTTATGCTATCCTTTTATTGACTCCATAGCCCAATGGCTTGGAGACCTAGCTTTATCCATCTACTCCTAGAATTCTGCCACTCAATCTAAAATCAAAACCCCATGAACACTAAGAACTAGCATAATTCTCATCAATACAAAGCTAAATTACAAAGTGAGAACCCTCTTTTGACTTAGGTTGGCTAGAACTTGAGTCTGAAGATTGGTTTGTGGTTACCTTAGATTATTCCTTCTTTTTGGTAACTTCTAAGGAAAACTTCTGAGCGATAACATAGTGGTGACCATACTGTGGACTCAAATCCTCAGTTCTAATAAACTTTTGAGAAAATTTCAAATCTTTATTTCAAGCATCTTAAAGGGTTTATTAGAAGTTATTCACAAAATTTTACAAAAAGAAGTAACTAGAAAAGTTCGAAACTCTAGCTTCAAGGAGAGCTCATTATACTAGGGCCAGTCTAGATCCAAACCCTGCCCTAATAGTGGATAGTCCCAACCTAATTTCGAGAAGATCCAAAAGGAAAGGAAGTTCAGTAAGTCCAACACCTTCAACCAAAGTAGATCCATGCCCTGATGAGTGGTTGTTTTTAGAATACCTCCCCTTTGATGAGTCATTTGATCTTTCCCTATTTAGAACTAGGTCTGAAAGTGCACTTGATGACATAGTTCGAGATCCAGTGTTTATTGCAGATCTTGAATTCCAAAGGGCAAACCAATCAATTGATGAGTATATTCTTAATTTCCCTCTGTCATCCCTTACTATTGCTAAGATCCCTGAGCTTTCTGAACTAGTGTCAACTACCCTTAGTTCACCATTATTCCCTTCCACCTCTGAAGCTCATTCCAAACCTCCATTTATAGCTTCACTTCCCTACCAATCTATCATTACACATTAATCACCTATTACTCCGAGTTCTCCATCAACTACTATATCATCTGCTAGTACCCCAACCCCACTTCTTAGCCGTGCCCAACTTAGAGCGATTGAAAATAGATATGCCCCTCTTGTGTTACCTGCCCCACTGGGTGCCATGTGGCAAGACTACCAAAACAAAATTGTCCAATTTGATGGCATAAGACCTTATATAGCACAACAACATGCAAACAAGGTTACATATTACTTTGAATTACATGAAATTGATATTGGAGATCTTCAAATGAGACTTTTTGCTCAGACTCTAGCTGGTGATGTTAGGAAATGGTTTAGAGTGTTGCTTGCTATAGCATAGATAGTTTAGAAGTATTTTATCAGAAATTTTAAAATAAATGAGAAAATAAAAAGAATCCTTTGCAGATTATTTCAGAATACGAAAACATCAGAAGAGGACCAAATGAAATAATCCAATATTACTATAACATATTTAACAATATATACAATTCAATACCAATCAATCTTAGACCCCCACCTAACTTAGCTTTGATAAAGTTTCTTGATGGGTTTGATATTGATATGGCATTCCAACTCAGAGAGAGAAATCCCCCAACTTTAGAAGACACGCAGAGTGTAGCAATCAGTGTGGAAGCTAACTTGCTTGCAAAAGAGCCAGGGTTAGGAATGAAAGGAGAGGACCCGTGAAAGATGAACCCTCACCCTTTGACCTTAAAATAGATATTTTAACCAAGGGTGTTGAAAAACTAATGGATAGGATAGAGAACATTGAGAGGAAGCCTCAATGGGATAATCAATAGGCACCTCCAGTGAGAAATCTAAACCTTAGAAAGAATCAAAATCAAAATACTGGAAAGAATGGACTTGATGAGAATATTAGGCCTCATTTTTAAGAAAAATATGTTGAAACATCCCATTCAGAAGACCTTGAACAAGACACACAAATTTAATTAATGGGATTAGATGAAGAGGAAATTGTCTTCTTGACCCAAGATGAGCAGGAATTGCATATGCTTTAGCAATTGCAGACCCAATCGGGAGAATCATTTTATTATAAACAAGGGTATGATTCAACTATTTTTGAAGTACACAAACAATACAATTTAAGGAGTAAAAAGAATTATGATACTCCTAACGAAACCAAGAAAACAGTACCAAATCAACCTAAGAAAATCAAAATAGCTCCAATTTCCAAGACTCTCCAAATTCTCCCTAGACCAAATCAGGACCCTTCTGGTCCCACCATTGTAGGTATAACCCATGACCAACCCCTTAATGATCAACCATCCACTTCAATCCTTTCCAAGGAGACAATGGAGAAATCTCCAAACACCATATTAGAGAATCCACAGAAAGAGACTTCAAATGCAGGAAAAGAAGAGCAACCTACTCCAAATCCTGCTATGAAAATTCCAAACACTGAAATAGAAAAAGCTCCTTTGCCTTTCAATTTGGTAGCAGAGGTGGCTAAACTGAAAATTTCGGCTCCCTTAACCGAGATAATTAAAAATGAAACCTATAAGTCTCAAATAAGCAAAACGTTAAACTTTGTTGAGAATGAATACTCTGTCAACTTTTTTGATGATCAGCCTGAGCTTATATTCGATCCTGACGTTAATGGCAAACCACTATAAGGAGGAATACCACTCCTTTATATTAGCCTTATCATTCATGATAAAATCTTACACAATGCAATGTTAGATTCAAGGGCTTCACACAATTTAATGCCTAAATCAGTTATGGAAAAGTTAAACTTGGACATCACTAGACCTTACAAGGACTTGTTTTCATTTGATTCATGTCAAGTAAAGTGTCTAGGATTAATTAAAGACCTGTGTGTTTCCTTAGTACAATATCCTGCCAAGACCGTTCTCATGGATATAATGGTTGCTGATATCCCACCTAAATATGGCATGCTATTGTCTAGATCATGGGTAGCTAAAATCCAAGGATCTTTGCAACTTGACAAGTCATATGCCACAATCATAGTCTTTGGACAACCTAAAAATATGTATAGAGACACCCTAATGAAATATGTGGTGAGTAGCCGGGATAGACCTCAAAACTTACCTCTACTCCATGCATTCTGACATTGATTCTTTCATTTTGTATAATGCTGAACAAACACAACAAACCACTTCAAATAACATTATTTTGGAACCAAAAGAAATTGCAGTTGCAGCTAAAAAAGAAATTGTCCAAACTCAAGAGATTTCTAATAAACAAGATGAGCAAAACACCTCAAACAAGGAAAATTTTCTCCCCCCTGGTAATGAAAATTATGAACATGAGATATTATGGCACCTTGAATTTAATGGATCAATAAGTTAGGAGTAGGAGTAGGAGTGTGGATATATAATCTGGAGAATGATCACTCAGATGGCCATGCTTACAGACTGAATTTCAAATGCGCTAACAACATGGCTGAATATGAGGCACTTCTTTTAGGTCTTAAATTAGTTAGAAAGTTAGGAACTATAAGAGTTTCTATTATGGGAGACTCTGAATTAGTGATAAATCAGATTAAAGCCGTATATATGACCAAAGACCCTAGATTAAGTTATTACAGATGAACTATTATAGAAATACTAAACACTTTCCTAGAAACCAAAATTGATGTAATTCCTAGGGAGCATAATATGCAAGTTAATAGTTTATCAATGTTTACCAGCATTTGTAAGTTACCATTCCAACCTAACCGTCAGTACACTGCTAAGGTTAGGCACAGACTTGCTATCCTAGATAACTTGAAAAACTAGCAAGTATTTGCTAATGACCAATAGATAAATAATTTTTTAACCTTAGAAGAAGAAATTGTAAATAGTAATGTAGATACTGACATAACATTAGATTTTGATTTTAAAGATGAAATAGAAATTAACGAAATAGAAGATGAAAAAAGAGACAGATTTCATCCCACTAAATTTACAAAATTGGATGTAGAAAACCTAAAGAAAGTTGAAATTGATGAGATCATTAATGAATACTTTGAAATCATTAATCTCAAAGACAACTTTTTGCCCAAAGGATTGACTGCTTCGGAAGACATTTTTGATTCAAATGATGTCCCTAGGAAACAAAAGATGGAATCCTTCAAATCTGATATATAGGAGTGCAATATAGGCACTGAGAAAAATCCAAAATTGGTCAAAATTTCAAAGACCTTACCTCCTACCGAAAAAATGAAATGCCTTGAACTATTAAAGTTATTCCAAGAAGTCTTTGCTTGGAGTTATGAGGACCTCAAGTCCTATGACACCAGCATCATACAACATACTATCCCTGTAAAAGAAAACCAAAAACCTTTCAGGCAGAAGCTTAGGAGGATCAATCCCATCCTATTTCCTTCTATTGAAAAGAAAATCTAAAGGATGTATGAGGCCAAGATAATAGTACCAATTATATTCTCTGATTGGGTTTCAAATTTGGTGCCCATAAGGAAAGAGACTGGTGAGATCAGACTTTGTGTTGATCTCAGGAATCTTAATAAAGTTTCACTTAAAGATAATTACCCTCCCCCTAAAATGGATCACATCTTACGAAGGGTAGTAGGGTTAACTAGAATCTTGTTATTGAATGGGTTTTCTGGTTACAATAAGATTTTAGTTCACCTAGATGACCAGGGTAAAATGACATTCACTACTCCTTGGGGCACATTCATGTATGTGAAAATGCCTTTTCGATTAAAGAATGCAGGGGCCACTTTCCAAAGAGCCATGGACATAGCTTTTTCTAAAGAAATTCATGACTTCATAGTAATATACTTATATGATATCACCGTATTCTCAAAATCTGATAAACAACACTTGGATCATCTAAGGCAGGTCTTCGTCAAATGTAGGAAGTATGTAATTTCTTTGAATCCGAAAAAATCCTTATTTGCGTTAGAAGAGGGAAAGTTATTAGGCCATATAATTTCTAAAGATGGTATTCGAATAGATCTTGCAATAATTGAAGCCATCTTCCAGATACAACATTCTAGGAGCATTAGGGAATTACAAGCGTTTTTAGGAAAAAATAACTTTCTAAGGAGAATTACTTCTAACTTAGAAGAATTAACTAGGGCATTAATAATATGTTGAAAAATGATTCGACCATAAAATGGACCATTGAGGCAAAGAAATCCTTTGAATATATTAAACTAGCCTTAACAAAAACACTAGTTTTGATTAGTCCAATGTTTAATATAGATTTCATTATATTTTCCTTTGCTTCAGAACACACAATTGTTGTAGTTCTACTGCAGAAAAATGATGAGGGTTATGAACAACCTATTTCCTTTTTTAGCAAAGCCCTGAGAGATGCCCCTTTAAAATACAATATAATGGAAAAGCAAGCCTTTGCTTTGCTCAAAGCTCTCAAAGATTTTAGAGTTTACATTTTATATTCTCATATAATAGCCTATGTCCCCAATTTAGTAGTCAAGGACATCCTAGCTCAGGATGGTCCAGATGGAAAGTGAGGGAAATGGATTGCTACTATATTAGAATATGACCTAAAAATCAAACCAACAAAGCTAATCAAAGGCCAAGGTTTAGCCAAGCTCATGCATGAATCGAACTATCAGGCCTTAGATATAAATTTTATTGTAGAAATGGATAACGGAGAGGAGATGGTGACTCCACCAATCAGCGAGGCCTTTATTGAATCACCATGGTATGTGTTAGTGCTCAAATCCGCCTTAGGCTGAAATAAGGCAAGACTCAAGGCCACATCAAACCACGCTCAGCCTCGTAGCTAGCCCTACGAGGACAGGAGAGGGCTCTCTCCGGGTC
>APFE031617561.1:0-26581 GCA_000404065.3 Pinus taeda | reverse complement strand
TTCTAAACTGAGCACTACAAACTAGGCAATCAAAACAACTTGCCTCTATAAACTTGGAAACCAATTCATTCATTAATTTTTTGCCATTTTATGAATGAATCTTCTAGAATAGGTAAAAAGTGCCATGTCAATAATGAAATTACATCAATTACATCAAAGAGGATGAAAAATCCCACCAAAAAGTCAAAACTGGTAAATGCTGCGTTTTCCTGAGCTGAAGATGTAAAACTGGCCAATTTCCCCAACGCGTAGCGCGCCATTTCTCTACACGTAGTGCGCCTTTCAGACCCGTTTTGAGGCACTTCCCGGCATCCAAATGAGGCACAAGTGGGCTTGTTGGAAAGTTCTGGATGTCTAATTTCCAGCCCAAGTGGAAATTTTCAATTTGGTGGCCATTTTCCCCTCCAAAATGGCAATCTTCCAAGACTGCTTCCTGTGTGTCCAAAAAGTGGCAAAAGGTCATTTTTTGCTTGTTTTTGACCTTTTGGGGGCTCAAATCTCCATGAAAATTCTTGGCAGTGGATGAGCAAGTGTAATTTGTCATGACAAATCCAAAAATGTAAACCTTTCCTGAAATGGACCTCCCCAACTTAAGGGTAGCGCGCGGCGCGCTACACGTTGAGGGCAAAAACCTGTTTTTGACAAAAAATTTCAAAAATGACCAAAATTGCTCCAAATTGTCTGAATTTTGAGCTGGGGGTGTATCATTGAGTGCCATGCTCCCTCAAGGTGGCTTCAGCCAAAATCTGAAGTGGATTGGGCCTCTTCCTCCGTTTTAGTGCCTTGGCCAATCGTCTCTTGAGAACCTTCATTTTTGCCTTGCACACATGCATGCGGGCCCAATAATGATTTTTCATGTGGCGGAGCATATCTTTGTCTCTATTGGATTTCACCAACAACTTTTCCAAGTGAGTGTTCACCCGAATGAGCATAGATTCCCAATCTATAGGTGTCAAATCACCGGGTCTCCTACGGGCCAATTCCCAGTCTTCACGAATCTTCTGCTGCTCATAAAGCTCGTGCTCATCTTCCAACAGTTTGTTGCGCTGCTCTAAATAGTTAATCACCCATTTTTCCATCTGCAATTTCTTGTGCAGCAACTCATTCTCGGCCCTTTGCTCTCGGATGATCTCCTTGAGCTCTGAGTTAGGAGAGCCAGCATCAATATCAATGATATCCATGTCCTGACCTCTTGAAGGACCTTCATCAATCATGGGCCTCTTGCCTCTCTCCTGTACCTGTGCTGCTGTCGAAAGCGAGGCCCCTTCCACCTGATGTGGAGATAACACTCATTGTGCTGACGAAGAAGGCGAGACCCCTTCCACCTGGTGTGGAGATAATACTCACCGCGTAGATGCAAATAAGGCCCTGCGGCCTCTCTGATATGTAACACATGTTGGAGTTCTGACATGCTCGGGCTCTGGAATGTGAAACTGATGTGAAGGCCCTCCCTCATCATGGACAATCTCAGGGGATGGATGTGGCACCGTGAAGAAGTCGCGAGAGATAATATGGTGGAACTTTAAGGTGGAAGTAGGGTTTGGGAATTTAGTAGGTTTTAAGGAGTTTAGAGAGGAAGATTATAAAATTTTGTGGGAAAATTTGAAGGAGAATGTTGATGAAGATGAGGGAAAAGAGGGATCAAAAATGGGCAACCTTGGACAGCAAAATATTTTGAAACCCTAGCACCATTAAGTATTTAAATCTTCCACAGCGATGTAAGGTTTTGACTTCTCATTTTCATGGCATTTTAACATATTAATTTCTCATTCATCTTGCAAAACCAAAACTAGCCATGGAGGAGAGGCCTACCTGAAATTTGCTTGAGAGAAAAGAGGATTTGGTAGCTTGCTGGTAGTTTATTGGGCAAAAAACACAATGCGTAGCACACCTTGCCCAACGTGTAGCACCCCTCTGATGCGTAGCGCACGTGTAAAATTGCACTGAAAAAAGTTCCCTGACGCGTAGCGCGCCTCCAACGCGTAGTGCGCCCTTCCTGACGCGTAGTTCGACTTTCAGATGCCTTTTCGAGGCCTACGCGGTGTCCAAATTGGGCACAGGATAACTTGTTGGAAAGGCCTTTGAGTCTAATTTCCAACACAACTAGAATTTTTCAATTTGGAGTTCATTTTCCCTGTAAAAAATCAAATCTCCCAAGACTGGTCAAAATGTACCAAATGAGGCTGCCTTAAGGCAGAGTGCTGTTGCAGTCAATGTTTGAATGCCTTTCTGAACTCCAAATTGAGCTCATGATATCTCATTGGAAATATCTTTGTGTCTAGTTATCATTTGACTCATCAATAAAGTTCTTTGGCCAACCAAGATAGTAGAAAACTTGATTTTCCCAAGGTCACTACAGAGGTGCATCAATTCTCCTGAGGCGATTGTATTTTTGACATTTCTCTAAAACCATGACATCTATGTAAACAGTGAAGGAGGTTTTTCTTCTTTGGCATGTTTTGGACAAAAACCTCTCTCATGTTTTCAAAATTCATCTTTGATTGCTCTTGAACATCTTTTGCGTGAAACTTATCCCAATGTGTGAAACAAGGGATTTTGTCGAAATGAAGCAAAATGAAGGGGATAAGGGGCTTCTAAATTCTTGGGAAAATTTTTGGAAGTAGGGAGGGATGTTAGTAAGTAGCAGAAAGTGGAATCTCAGACATTGAGTGAGGGGGAGGGGTCCAAAAGGTCAAAACATAGGCCCAACCTAGAAAATTGCCAGGTTGTAGCAAGAAACTAGGGTTTGTGGAAAAATGAGGAATTTGGCGGATCTAAGGGATGGGAAGTGTTTAATAAGGTACATGAAGGATAGGGGAAGGTGTATGAACATCTGGATACAAGTTTTACCGATGATTTGACCGTCCAAGAGAAATTGCCTTGAAAACCCTAGGAGAGGGAAATGACCTTACCTAGGCACAACTAAAGCGTGAACAAGGTGTAAAATGACCCAGTGGAATTTGACATGATGATGACAGCCCTCTGACTGATGATAGACTCAGCTGAATAGTGACATAGACTGACATTTGGGTGACTTTGAATGGAGTGAAATCAAACCCTAGGCCTAATGCCTAGTGATCAAATTTTGCTTGAAGACTCACTGAAATGACAAAATTTGACCTTGACACTCTGAGACCACTTTGTAAGAGCATATTTGATCACTGGAGGAAGACTGGAAAGACTGACACTAATAGTATGCTAACATCATATATGTTTTACAAAATCTACAAGCCCCTCCTGAATTATCTAGGACCAAAAGCAGATTTTTAAAAATGAAATGTTTAAAATTTTGCATAATTGACAATGCTTTGTTTTGGAGGAATCATGAAGGTATCCTTCTTAACTATTTATTCAAATAAGAATCTGACAAGGTGTTACAAGAGTTTTAGGCCGGTGACTGTGGAGGACATCTTTACTGGAAAACCACTGTTGACAAGATTCTTAGAGTCAGTTTCTATTGGCCTACATTGTTTTCTGATGTAAAGAAATTTGTAACCCCCTCTTATAAATGTCATATTTTTGAAGGAAATAAAATGATTTTACCCTTTCCCTTAAAACCAATCTCTATTGAAGCACCTTTTCAACAATGGGCTCTTGACTTCACTGTTGAAATCCACCCACCTTCCTCTGCCCAACACAAATGGATCCTCACTGCTATAAATTATTTTACCAAATGGATAGAAGCCATACAATGAAGGCAAGCCACTAATACTATTATAATAAACTTCCTTGAGTCCAACATCCTATCTAGATTTGGGTGCCCAACCAAGATCATCACTGATAATGCAAAATATTCCAAATCCAAAAGAATGATTGATTTTTGTAATAAGTATCATATAACCTTGGGCCATTAAACATCTTATTTCCCCCAAGGAAATGGACTAGCAAAGTCTTCAAACAAAATTCTGGTAAATATCATCAAAAAATTGTTAGAAGATAACAAGAAAACATGGAGCAAGAAACTAGTAAATGCCTTATGGGCAGATAGGCTCACCACAAAGAAATCCATTGGTACTAGTCCTTATCAATTAGTTTATGGAATGGAAACCATTTTCCCATCTTCCTTGGGAACACCAGTGATGAAGCTACTCCAAGAGTTGCAAGTTGAACCAAATGACATCCAAAAAAGAATCAACCAAACAATTCATTTCCAATAGACTAGGTAAGAAGTGTACATTAGATCACCAGTTGTGTAGGAAAGGATCAAGAAGACTTTTGATAAAAGGACTAAGGCAAAAGATTTTTACCTAGGGGAAAAATTCTAAAATGGGATTCAATAAGAGAGGATAAAGGTAAACATGGGAAATTTGATTTCCTATGGAAAGGCCCATATATCATTTATGCTTTCAGAGGTAATAATGCTTTCTTCCTCAGAGAAATGGATGGCACATAAGCAGAAGGAGGACCAGTTAATGGTCAAATGCTCAAGAACTACAATGAACCTAGTTATTGATTTCACTAATCATTTGTACATATTTTACTTTCAAAATTCTAGTGATTTTTTGGAGTTGAAGCCCAAAGAGAAGGCCCTAAGCTTCAAAAGTTTTACTGTCATAAATAGCAATAATGCAGAAATATGGAAAGGGAAAGTTGCAGGATAACATCACAACAATTCAGAAGGCGATTGGTCTACAAATTTCTTGACATTTCACCAGGAAATGCCATCCCCAAGTGGAGCCACTGTTAGGTTCCTATACCAATAGCAGTCATAATTATGAATGTCTAAGATTAAGCCTGTAATATGTACATACCTTTGCTTTCTGAAAATGTTTTCCATATGAAAAGAAAATTAAAAAATGTAAAGAGGGTATGTCCTAAAAGAATAATCAAAGGACAAAAAGAATAAAAGGTCAAAGAAAGAGATGAAAAATATGAACCCCAAGAAAAGAAAAAGACCATGAAAGTATGCAAGTCAAAATGCCACAACTTTTTACTTTTTGTGCATAACATATGATTGTGTGTAGTTTGTGATTTTTGCCACAATCCATGATAGTGAAAATGTTTAAACTTGGCTATTTCATGTTTTAATTTCATGTCCATAGATAGAGAATACATATCTGACCAAACTGTTTAATCTTGGCAGATAATTAGATAGGTAGAGTAAATAAAAATATCTCAATTATTCAATCTGAGCCCTTAGATGTAATAAGGTTAGATTTAGTTAGTTTAATATTGTAAAGAAAAACAAAAATGTTTGATAAGGGTTTCCTAGCTCAAACGTACCCTAATAAAGAGAAGTAGAAATGGTAGGATGAGTAGATGGGTAAGTAGAAGAAAGGTTGCAGAAATATGATGATTGATTAGACAAAAGCATATTTATTATTTTCATCATAAAAGTTCCAAATGTTAATGGAAAATCAAGCATGCAATGGATATCAAAGTCATTTAGTTAACCTCCCTCATTCATTTCACCTTTCACTTAGCTAATTTCCCAAAATAAAGATCAAAGTACTTAAAAACCCTAAGTCAAAGAGGCTCAGCTGACTTTTGAAGGGACCAGACCCTTGGCTCAATGACTTAAAGGCAATAAGTACCAAAACCTCCTCATAAACATACATTCCCCCCCTTCAGTTCATTCATTTTCCCTAATAATACCATTTTCCTAAGATTAAATTACTTTTACCTAGGAAAAGTATTTGTTCCCTCGCATGACTCACTTTCATTTAAAAAACCCATAAAAACACTATATCCTAAGTTTTTTTGTTATCATCGGAAAAGCATTAAAACATGAAATATCACATACTTAGGGTATTGTGCCCCTTCTCATTCATTTTTATTAATTACTAATTTATTTATTAAATCCCAAACAAAAACCCGTTTCCCATATATATTTAACTCCCGCAATATTAATAAACCCTACCCTAGTTTAATTATATAAACTATAATATTACCCAAAACCCCGAAAATCCACTGACTAATTGACCTGCGATTAAGTTAGTCTAAAAACCCAACTAAATCCCACCGCTAATCACCCCGATACCTTAACCTTGCCTTAAACCCTCATTAAATAAAAAACCACGGTGATAATCATAGTCGGGCCCCCACACTACCTTCCATGAAACTCCACTGCTCGATCGGACCACGCTCACTCGCCTTCCCATCCGACAGTCCTCATCCATTTTGGAAGGGCCTAACGTCCGAGCATTACTTGCCCAAAAAGAGTTGTTTTTTGCTGGGCCCTCGAGAGTATGTCTCACTCAATGTATGGTATCAGGTGGCCTCCCCCCAATACCACCAAGCGCTCAAAAGCTGTGCGAAAGAAACCACTTACCGCCAGCCCGCTACATGCCAAAATAGCTACTATTCACCCCTCTACACAACAAACGACAACTGTTCACCCGTACCTCCCAATTTTGACTTTCTCGCACAAAGCCAAAAAGCCCCAATTCATTCATTTTTATTGTTTTTCAACTATAAACCTCCATGAATGCACCTGCGAACGTCGAAGCTGTCAACCCATGTACAATTACACCTTGAAGATGTCGCAAAGCTCCCATATTGCCTTCCAGCCTACTTAAAGCCTTTTCGACCAATCACAGTTGCCAGTCACTCAGTTCAGACCCAGTTTTCTTCAATTCGAGGTATTTAAGCCATAATTCACTAAAAAACCTGTCAATTTCATAACTAGTCACTAAGTTTTCTTAATTAAAATAAAAAAGAAACTCTCATAACTCAAACCAACCCGGAATTGAACCACCATTGCCCTAACAGACTGAAAAAATTTCCTCCTCCATTCTCAAATCCACAATGACTGATAATGGCCGCCCCAATCACCATGGATGTTAGACCTATTTCCTCTCCTCACCTGGACCTAGACCACCTCACCCTAGCTAATAAAGATTTCCAAATCAAGGACACCTCTGTCCATAAATCCCCTCCCAAATCATACTGTCGATACAGAGACCAATACCTGAACCATGCTGATAAAATTGGTCTTTGGGAGTCCAATTTGCCCAGATACCAATTACCTAAAGTTCATATTTTCCCAGAAATTGTCCATTACTGCCATGCAAATTATATTCCCAGTCAAAGGGCAGTGATGTCCCTTAACCAAACCATACTTTTCACCATCAGTGTTGAATCAATGAATGAGATGCTGCAACTTCAATCAGGGCAAAACCTAACCCCTATTTCAATTGGAGACCTATTAGACCGATTCCCCAAGATTACGACTGCAAAACTTGCTGAGGTGTTCCAAACCTTCATTATAGAAGAAAAGAATATTCCAAAAGATCCTCCTCCATATGTGTATACCATATTTTCCAAATTTGGCCAGGACATTGTAGCAATGATTTCCAGTATCCTAGGTTATACCACTAGTGAATATATAGATGAAATCATCCTGGCTTTCATGTCCATCTTCACTCCAGGACAACCTCCTGCTGTCATTTATGATTATGCCAAGTTTATAGCCAATAGGATGCATGACCAGTTTCTTAGGATGCGTAATGAGAGTGTCTTCAAGTAATCCTCTCTTTTGTATCACCTTTTTCTATACTACCAAGCAGATAAGTTTCCCTTTACTCTCCAGAAGCTTGATACAAGAGGTCACCCTAGGTCAATGATTTTATGGACTCCATTGATCTATAAACATGACTCTCCATATTCATATACAGATTTCATGGACTTATTTGTACATCCCATTGTGACAATGCTACTAGGAAACCCTCCTCAAAGAATCAGTTCAAATATAAGAAGGATCCTGCAACTCTCAAAACAATCCAAAGTGGGGGATTGGTACTTGTACCAAAACCACACTGAAATTAGGATTTATAGATGTGAGCTGGCCCCATACAAACTACCCAAACACCTCCTAATTAGGTTAGTTGCTCTGGAGTACTACAAGCAGATAATCAATTCATATGAGCTACACTTTGTGAGAGCCAAAAAGAAGGCCCAGCTCAGGATAAAAGACCAATTAGGTCCCTTCATTTGTAATAGCCGAGAAGTTGGAAAGGAGGAAGACCAAATCCTTCAAAGGTTAAATGTAAACCATATCTTCATATGGAGGTATGATCCCTTGGATTTCATCTACAACAGAAGACAGAAAAACAAGATGGCTTCCTACATTCATCGTCGTATCCCTGAAATAGAAAAATATGCCAACCAACTAGAATGGGTGGAAAAAACTTTAGAAGATAGGGATAGCACTGAAGTTGTTGTGGAAAACATTTTAATTGATCTAGAGAAAAAACCTGATGAGGATTCTTTCCTGCAGGTGCCAGGAGAATCACAGACACAAGAAGAATGAGAAGAACCAAACCTGTCAGAGGAGCCAAATCAAACAAGTAGGCCAAAGCCCACCATGAGTATCCCCCTAGTCTTACAAACTCCTCTAAATGAGGAGAAAAGCCTCAAAAGAAATAGAGAAGGGGCCACTACTTCAGGAAGAGAAACATCATAGGCCTATGCAGAGACTAGCTAGGTTGAAAGACAAAGAGTAAATCTTGTCTCTCAACAGGAGTATACAGTGGAAACAATTAGGGTCACAAGCATAGAAAGAGAAGGGAGCAAGCATGCGACTCCCTCTTGAGGTTGTGGAGTACTGAAGAAGGTATGTTTTTGTTGATCATTTTGTCATCCTTTCTTTAGAACTCGTAACATCTTTGTATCATGAACTAGGTAGATAATAAGAGATTGTGATAAAATTTGTAAGATTAATATGTAATGCGAAAGCACAGATAATTGCCATTTTTTATGCAAAAAAAGGGAAAAATGAAAGGCTGTCATTCCAAAGAAAAAGACAAGGCCAGGTTAACTGCTGTCCCTTTGGCGGGGAACCACATGCAAACAAGGCGATCCAAATTAAAGCATATCAGCTAGGGAAAGGAAATGGAGATCTCGACTCGGCGCAAGAAAGAAAATCAATAATTGAGAGTTAACAGTTTGGCGAAATCATTGCTTCAACTATTTTTGCATTCTAGACATCTCCACCTTAGCTGTTATAAAAAGGGGCAGCACCGTTAGCCCAGGGGGAGACGGTCATTTTTTTATGTAACTTTTCTTGAATTTGAGACTTTGACCATCGACTCTCGTTGAGATGTGATCTGCTGTAATTCTATTTTAACGCATTAATACAAACTTGGTTGTTGTTTCATCTTTGCTCCTGAAATAACCTCAAGTGGTGTGTCCCAGGAGGCTAAGGACGCGGCCCTGGTGGAAGACTTGCTCCTGTGCTATTACTTTTGGTTTGTGTGAGGTTTTACTTATTAGCTTTGTCCGGTAATCTCATATGTTTTGTTACTTTACAGCACAACTCTGTTCTCTTCGATTCATGCTAGATTGAGTAATATTAATCTCTGAAATAGTAACATCATATTGACTCTACAATGCATTGTTGTTCCTTGAATTGTTGATATGACATTACTGGCCTTTATAGAATACTGTTGTTGCTCAACTACAGAGTAACTGTGCTATAACATTCATATTGTTGTATTCATCTATGGTCTACAAGTGATTGCGATTGTGGTTCAATTGACTTTGCTGTTATGACTTACAATTGTCATTCCTAATAACCAAGATTGATATTGGTGGTATAGAAATCATATTATTACTTTTCTTAAGGTGTGTTCTGTGTGTTATTATCTTAGGTTATCATGTACTTGCATTTGGCTCTGAGTACTGTGCTATGCTTCATTGCTAATCAGTTGCCATTCTATTTCCATGTGCTTAGAATAAGGATTGCTATTTGATTCCTGTAGGGTGAGATTGCTTCTAAAGATTAAGGTGTTTGTAAGAATTGGTTGCTGTTCCATTTCCTAGTTGCTGTTACATTTCCTAGTTATTGTTCCATTCCCTAGTTGTTGTTCCATTTCCTAGTTGCCGTTCCATTCCTTTATTATTTGCATTATCATTGCTTTGGTGTGCAGAAGATCTGAGACTGTAGCGGGCATTGACATTCGTTCTCTAGTCCCTAGATTAATGATTTGTTCTGTGATTATCTCTAGTTACATCAGTTTACAAAGGGATGAGTTAATATTACTGGACCCTTGACTGATAAATTGCCTAGTTTCTTGAATGCGTGATTTCAACTTTAAGGTGCTTTACTGTAATTAGATCTTGTTGTGAGCATCCATTTACTCTTGTATTTTGAGCACTATACTACTAGCATTACTCTAACAAATGGTAGCCTCAAACTGAGACACTCTTTGAAATAACAAAACGTTCCTGGATTGACAAACTGATGTGAGGTAATTAGAGGTGAAAAAGACCCTTTTTACTGCTCAACAAAGGTTTCCTAGAGCCTTCCACATCACATACCGAGATATTGGAAAGACAACAAAGTGTGGAGGTATCCTCTTTTAGAATGCCAGTAGACAAAGACCAGGATATCAAAGAAAGGTACAAAAAAATAAGAGCCAGAAATGAGAGACTGAAAGCCAAACTTATGCATAGTATTTAAAGATGACCCCTACCAATCAAACAAGGCTTATGTCAACCTTTGATGTTAAATAGGGAAAAATGCAGATGACATTCATAAATCCCACTACTCAGCAACTGATAACAGAAGTAGAATTCAAAAAGATAGACTTCGAAGTACTAGAAAAAGACATTCATCCTATTGACCAGATTGAGCTACACAAGTAGACAGGGGAGATGGTTTACTCCACCTGACAGGGAAAGCCATCACTACCCACCAATTTCAAAAATCCCCAAATAATATATCAGCATAGTTCCAATTGGAGAAGGCCTCTTCATAGGCTAAAGATACCAGAATCAAGTCCGTAGAGGGCTTAGTCATTGAGTTGGGACATGATCCCACAGATGTAAAGCCCACAAAAAATTTAATAAAGAAGAAGAATGATGATATAGCTACTCTGAAGAAGCAACTCAAGATTATCCAGTTGCATCACCCAGAAACAATAAAAGTCCTGGAGGCACAAAACGGACATGAAAAGCTCATGGACATGGTCCTAAAGCTAAATGACCAAGTAAAAGAGACAGAGAAGGAGTTACACATATTGATTCAGTCCAAACAAAGTGACCTAACTGCCACTTCTAGGACTGCCATTCCCACTGTTTCCACTGCAATTCCTTCTACATTGGCAGCATCATTGTCACCTACAGCTCCACCTACCACAACACTACCAATAACAACGGAATCTACAGCAGTAGGCACACCAATAGAGAAAACAACATAGCTAGTAAAAGCCATGGAGGAGATGTCAATCCAGGAAACAGAGCTCAAAAGGCTAAAGGAGAAAGTGGCAAGCTTAGAAACTGACTTTAAGCTTGCCCAAATTCAACAAAAAGAAGAAACACAGAAAGCCCTAAGGATAGGTGAGAAAATTAAGGTCCAAGAGAAAGATTTGACACTGCAGAAGCCACCAGAATAGACTAAGTAAATGCTCCGGGCAGATATCATTGACTCTGTCAATGATATTTGGCCATCAATTCAAGTTATATTTGACCAAATAGAACTAGTGAAGATAGCTACTGAAGCTATCCAAAAAGTAAGGGAAGAGTTGGGTGACATGCCCAAGGATGCCAATCGACTCATCCACTTCCTAAACATCAAAAATAGATATGAGCTCCATGAGCTTGGCATAGAGAATAGGACTGAAGCCATCCTATAGGTTAAAAAGGTTTTTTCCAAAAGAAATCTCATGCTCAACTTAGAAGAAAAATGCCATAACATGCAGGTAGCCATTGACAGGTTCATTGCTAAATTTCAAATTTTAAGGGACAAAGGCCTTCCTAGTTCTATGGTCATCCATGATAAACTCATGACCCAATTGGACTACAGTGATAGAATCAGGAAGTTTACCAAAGAACAAGCGGGTTCTTCAGGTATAAAAGCCCTGCCAACTAGAAAAGTATTGTATGATACTTTGGAGAACCTATTTCTCCTAGAACATGAGGTGAAACATTTGTTTGTCACCAAGCCCAATTTTGCAAAATACACAGAGGTAGATGTAATTTACAAAAGAATGTTGAAAGTAAAGTTACCTGAGGATGAATGGTGGAAAAAATGATAGATTTACTATGAAAAAATTTACATCAGAAAGTTACCACAGTAGATCTGAAGGTAGCGAGATGAAATAGGAAAAAGACAGACCAGCAAGGTCAAAGAGTAACAGTGTCAAAGAGTATCAGTGAAAGATAAAAGTGAAGAAGATTCCAGCATATAACTATCAACTAGCTTAAAGGGCTACAACTCAACTGCAATAGCCATCACTACCACAATAAAAGGGACATCATGATGCAATTTTCCATCTGTCTCTATCTTCATGCTTGAAGATATTTTGATTCCCTAGATTAAATCTCACATTGTTATGAGATATTTTGTAATTATTTTTTGTATAAATGCTTCACAGTTTGAAGTATTTAGTGTGTATTCCAATACATTTCTATAGTCTTTTCTCTCAAATCAAAATTCTGTTGTATCAATGACTAGATTGGCATACTCGATCAAGGAATAAAGATCAGATATTTTACAAGATTCTTGTGTAAAGCGAAAAACAAATAAGTATTCTCTCATGTTTATTGTTGTCTTTTCTTATGTCCTTCATAATCATGCTTGTTTTTCTAAAAATCTGAATGTATAACTAGGAATGGTATTTCAGAAATTGCTTAAATGTACTCTATCTTGACTATTTACATTTTAAATGTTTCCTACTAAACTATCCTAGCTAGGGAATTCTTAATTGCTCCTTATCTTCCGTAGTTTCCTCTTCGGTCTATAGTAAAGGATTCTAAAGTTCCCTTTCATGCTAGTTAGAATCATTTCACCCATTAGACCTGAATATTTGCCTTTTGCTTTTCTAGCCTACCCTGTGAACATTCCGTTTAATGATCTGATCCAGTTATGCTATCCTTTTATTGACTCCATAGCCCAATGGCTTGAAGACCTAGCTCTATCCATTTGCTCCTAGAATTCCACCACTCAATCTAAAATAAAAACCCCATGAACACTAAGAACTAGCCTAAAATCTCATCAATACAAAGCTAAATTATAAAGAGAGAGCCCTCTCTAGACTTATGTTGGCTAGAACCTAAGTCTGAAGATTGGTTTGTGGTTACCTCCAATTATTCCTTCTTTTTGATAACTTCTAGGGAAAACTTCTTAGCGATAACAGGGTCCATACCATTTGCGTCACTTCACCAATCACTATGGTTTCCATTCAAGGATACTTATAGGTTCTATTTTACATATCCTTCAAAAGATACATATGTCGTGGAAATTGTTTTAAGTTAAATTTCCCCTTTAACCATACTTCCTTCCAATCGAAGAACGAGTCAGCTTGAGAAGATGCATTAATAAAAGGGTTAATTTAACGACAATTTGTACAGTTATAGAGTCTTTATACTATAACATGCTCTCACCCTTCTTTACTTTGGTATAGTGCTTTTATAGCAAATTGTGTATAACCATTTATAAGTTGTTTTTATAGTCCAACCTTACTTTTAACATAGTCATGCATTCTTTGCCTATTTACTATTAGCACATAACAACTTATGCATATATAGCTTGATTTAGGCTCAAGACTCTTTCTTATATGGATACATAATATCAAGATCATCCCACCATTAACCATTCTTGCATGGTAAATTCATATAAATCATTAATATGCATGGATATTAAGCATGTTTTTCTTCAACATGTTTATCTTAATGACTACTTAACCATACTATGGTAATACATGTAAAACTATCCATGACAAAGCATGGGTATATGTATCATTACATAACAATACTATGATGGTAGAATTATGGACTATTTATTATACCATCCTCCTTTCAAGCATTAGGTGGCTTATTTAGCCAAGAACTACTCAACCATTGTACCATTTTATTCCCCAATTAAAATTTAAGACTTAATTTATTTTTCTTACTAAGAAGTATGTTTGTCATGTCTCAATTTCCTTTCAAATTTTGAAGGGTTCATATTGGTTAGATATTTCCCTAGAACCTTATTAGACATATACTTTAAGGTATACTCTTAAGTTTCATAGTTTCATATTCTTAAGAAATTACCTATAAGCTTAGCATGATCTCTCTTCCATAAATCAAAATCATTTGGGCTTACTTCTTATTAATTACCCTGGTTTATTTGTGGTATAAAAAAATACTTATAGATACAATATGCATATCCCATGCATAGATCATGGTATCTAATAACATGTTAAAATAATTTCCCCTTAATCATATATATGTATAGACAAATTATACTCCAAAAATAATTATATATAGGTGAATTCTATTGAAATAATTATGCCATTTCACACTCTCACATGCTCTTTTATAATAACATTCAATGTTTCCTCATATATAACAAGAAAAAACTAAAGATATGTCTTGCACTATTTATAGTGCCAACTCTCAATCAATGCATATGTATGCTCATTATTATTTTAATAGCAATTAGGTTTTTGCTGCATAATATTGTTAACTACATAAGTGGTTTGACACTCATCCTCTCGGTGCTTAAATGGAAGTCATTCTTCTCCACCAATTTTAGTTGTAAATTCGAATAATTAATGGTGTTTTCTGCTATCATTTGGCAAAGAATTCCTCATTTTGTTTTGAAATCTGAATTCTACATTTGACAATATCAGTTGAAGCATGGGAGGGTATGCAACACCAAGGGCAAGACATCACGGAGCATTTCAGCTCACTCACGCAGTCTTTCAGTTGTTTACTTCAAATTCACATGGGAAACCCTGACTATAACAATAAGAGCGAATAATAGGGTATTCCTAGGTGGTCGTGACCTTGGCAGGGTAAATGCTAGGGGATAAGCTTCGATAGGGTTCGTCTCAGTAGGAGACAGACGACTCCTGGTTCTACGAGGGAAAGTAGGGGACCTCCAGTGCTTGAGATCGAGAAGAGATTAGGGCAAGTCAGTGCGATGTCAGAGCTTGCATAGGTGGAATTGTATAGAATGTCATGCAGAATATTCCTCGCCCTTTTCAACATGATGAGGATAGGGTTGTAATTCAACGGTCTATGTCGAATTCAACACCTCGTCACATGTGGCGCGAACATCCATATATATGGTTTAGCAACTCACCATCCCATCTATAGTAAATGGAATTATTCAGAATAACAAACCTAACATTTAGTGCCCAGATCACTATTCTTTCATGGATGGTAAAAGCCATCACCTTCATCTGAGATCGAAAGCATGATAGAGGCCAAAGTGACATCGTAAGACCCCAACCCTAATGCATATAACTTTGATATCCGAAGGAGATCCGTATTTATTCAAAAATCTTTCCATTTCCTTCTTGGTAACAATTTCCTTACATTACCTAAGAATTCATTCCAATAAAAGGACTATATATATAATGACTGGAGGATATAAAATAGACTGTTGAAAAGAACTTAAATCCATTCAAGGTCATACCTTGAGTCGAACATGAACAAGTTCGAACACCAGCATAAATTTCGACGAAAAAAATGTTCAAGGTAAAAATAAATCACTAGAGTTTCAAGGTAATGTCTTTCGCACACATTACCATCATGCCACAGCATTATACTCTAACCATTGTTTCTGCTTTTCATTACTCCACGCTCGAAGTTCGGATGCTCTTGATTGTAAATTTTCAACTATCGATGTTCCCCCTCCCACTACCTCGAAGACTCGATAGACCATCATATTTTAAGTGGCAGTTTAATCGATTTATTTGGAATTATAGAAAAAAATCTTTAATAATATTAAAGATTAAAGTCAATAATCTCGATTTGTTCTAGCAATTTCCTTAACATTAGAACTTTTAGCAATAGTCGTAACCAAGAGGTAAACAATATTTACCTCCATAAAGCAAGGATTGCTAGAAAACTGTTGCGTGAAACATTTGCTACTAAAAGAAATCAGGAAACAGAAAAGACTATAATATCCCTACTAATAAAACAATGATTGTGTAAATTGCAACATGTAGGAACATTCGAGGACTTGACAAAGTTCAAAGAATTTTAGTTAATTGCTAGTATTATCTCTCTAGTAGTGACCACACTGGCCAGTCTTATCTGGTTACCGCCCATTTCAGCAGGTCCTCTCAGCCTCTCATGGTAGCCCTAGTGCAATCTCATTCTGATTTGCACATTATAAGTCAGATAGTCTCATGAAGCTCTAGGAGTGGACAAGCTTAATGGAATCATAATACAAAATGAAAAGCCATGAACAGGAAAAGCCTCTATAACTAAGTGGCTATTGCCATAAATGTGGGTGTAAGAGAAACGAAACATGGACTAGGACTAACTATAATAGCCACTCTCAAAGTTATCAACGAAGTTATAGTTTGGAGTTTTTATTTCTGTCGAGACTAGCTTTTCTCTGGTTATCAAAGCATTCAAGAATTTGAGTTTTCTGACCAATAAGCTTGCACTGCAGAAATCCAAGCGTGATCCAGAGTCTAGGATAAGCTGAGAACCTCAACAATGATCCTTAGAAATACCCGTGGAACACCCAACGGTGAAAAAATAGAGCAAAAATAAGAAATTGATAAGCCATATGAATTTGAGAAACAAGAATTCCAAGGTAGCTTCTCCACAGTGGAACAGAACATGGAGAATTTGGCGAATGAGTTGTTGAACTCTGTATTAAAATCAGAAAGAGAAATGGACTTCAATGGAGAGTTAGAATATGAAGATTCTCTCACAATTGGGTGGGTTAATACAACCCCAACTTATGGCAAACCTGCAACACATGTACCACCATGTAATGAAAGTCATAAATATTAGCAACTTGTAAGTCGAATAAATATGAGCTTTTGTTTGATTCTCTAGATAAGCTCGCCCAAATCCATATGAACCTCGAAGTAGTCAAACTAGGCATATCTATAAAATCCATGATAACATAGTGCCACCGATATTTCCTGAGACTGGTAAAGCGCTTAACAAAGGAGGAACAAAATTCACAAGGAAGACTATGTATTCCTTTGGTTGTAGTCTGGCAGAGTCATCGTAGGGATTATTTGCATTCGATCACACACTGAAGATAAGGTATTTGTCAACCAGGTTAGCTATCTGGTATCGTGACAAAGCCTATCCCCCCATACTCTCCTGTGTTGTGGATTGCAACCAGAAATGACAACCTTATCACGGGTAGGGTTTGTTCAAGAAAATAAAATAAAATAAAGACTGAACTGTAGATGAAGCACATCTAATGGTTGAGAGGCTTCTCTATCTACTACCCACTTGGGATGTGTGCTTACAAGACAATGCACAGTTTTCCATCCGACGAAAATGACAGAGTTGCAAATGGCACGGTAATAGCATGAAACCCAGCCATTCTCGCCTTCTACACTTCGTGGATAACCGCTATCAAAATGGAAACAATCGAGCTATGGCTTTGCTTTCCACGTCTATTTTTGTTGCAGCATAAGGTTATAACCCACTACAGTGCAGATGCCTTGGTTAGACAACCTTACTACCGCTTTTCCTTGATCGCTTTATGGAAACGGTTTCAGTTGGCTTTGTTGCCAATTTAGCACCTCCAACTTTTGATAAGTAAAAAAAAAAACAACGTTTCAAAAAAAACAAGGAAACAACAATGTTATCCTTTATTGCAATGCATTGTGACACTTTACCTCTTGTTGCAGTGTTTTAATGGATAGCCTCATTCTATCCATAAGCCAAAAAGATCGGCTTTTGGAATCAAAACATTTCATTCAGATCTAGATTCTCTCGATTTTTCCCAAATAGGAAGGTAAGCCTATTATGCTTTTACTAGCGTATGAGTGAAAAGCATTATTATCTCCTTAACACAAGTCTGCTTTTGGAATCAAATCCCTCCAAATCATTGGATGAGTTCAAACCCTCTTCAATGTTTCACACGATTCGGATGTGCTCAGACCTGTCCTGAATTGTTTTCGGAAAGGTTGGCATCCTTAGGTCGCAGGTTTGAAACCTGCATAGGCCATTATTCAAAGATGTACATAGTACCTACTATAGAATTTAAAAGTATATTTGTGATTAGGTTGCTGGTAGATGAAGTTTATTGACTGTTAACCTTCATGCTACAAGAAAAATCTGTATCAAAATAATGTTTTAAGATTTTAAATTTTAGGTGATCCCTCATGGAACATTAACGTTAGGCGCAGGCCATAAGAAGCGAGCTCGACAGGAGGAAACACCTAAATATGTGATCGTATTTCGCGAGACCTTTCTTTAGTGTCACATTTGAGCCTTCATGCGCAAAGTCTCATTCCCCTCTTAACTTTGAACGAATAACGTGCGTTGTTTAATTATGTATGATAAGAACCTCCGATGAATATATTTGGTTGTTTGACCATAGCTTACAGCGTGATCTCCCATGAACAACCCGACCGAGGTAAAACTGTTGGGTTTTCAGTCCTTTTTGGGGAGGGTAGCAGATAAGTGGGTGTCATAGAAGTATGCCAAGACTATGTCTTGTCTACCGTAGTATATTTCAGTGTTTTATCTTATACTTTGGCGATGGGCATGACTTAAAAGATCACTGCTATAGATATGAGGTTTTGTGAACTTATCTAGATTTCAAGTTTAATTTCACTTTTGTTCATCATATTTTAAAATATTCTCAAAACAAGCAATGAAGATAAGAATGTCCCTGAACACTATTGTAAACACTATTGTAGGGTAGGTACCTGATCGACTAAAATCAACTTTTGACCCATAAAGTCTTCCACGAAGTCATGTTAATTTATTTTAATAATTGTGTACTCTTCTACAGTTTTATATGTAAAGACTTCAAACCATTTTTCATATTAACTTTGCATGAACATAAAAGAGATGTTACATGCAACCTGATTTGACTCATAACATTGTATCACATAATTTGAACTTTTATTTAATAAGGACTGTATTCATAAAAAACCCTCTTATACATATGTTATTGATCCTTCAGTAACCATGGTTATGTTTGGATTTTCATTTAAAGAAATCCTAATTTCCCTAGGTGGAGAGAAATCATTATGAGTTTCAATTTTATGAGCTTAAATTTCCTAATAAATTTTGGGGTTATTTTTCTATAGAGGCAAATTGGCCCATAGGCCGAAAGTTTTGAACTTGATGCTCCCATACCATTTGTAATGAACCTCTTTTGCCTACCCAGAAATTTCACCCTTAGGCTCCATTCAACTAACGAATTATTCATTTACAACTAGGTTTTTTTTAGTGGCCATCACAAGTTTATTAAATCGATCATTACAGATACAATGATACAATACTCTTTAGATCAACCCTTAGTCATTAAGTAGAAACTAGGACAAGGGTTAATTTAGAGCATACAATTAATAGACCTCTTTGATATCCCTATCTCATCATATTTGGAATAAATGTTTGAGTTTTGTTGTAGCTAAATAGGCTAAGAACAATGATTAAAAATCCCAATACCAGTGCGAGACATGACATCGCCAGTTCTTTAAGAAGCATGCAAGAATCATCAACAATTCTATGGGAGACATTTCTGCATAACTCTTTCACATGCATAAATGTTTAAATATAAATATGATCATAATATCTTTGACATGCATATGCATTCACATGTGTCACATCCATTACTCCAACCATCATTTCCATAAGAGATGGAATTAACCAAGCTATAATGATTTAACATCCTATCAAGTAAGGATTTAAACATGATCACCTACCATGCAAGTAAATCTTATCTGAATAGAGGGAACATCACTAATTTTATAAATATCCAAGCACAAGTAATTCCTTCGAATATTTTCAAAACTAAGAAAAACTACTCATAAGGAAATTGGAACAGTAACAAAGAGAGGGAGAGAGTAAGAATCAACATACAACCATTCCATGTAAATGACACCAACTAAATCTCACTTAGAGGGAGGAGCACCACCACCCAGCCATGAATCAGCTCTGGTTCCCCAGCCGAAGATCTTTCCAAGGATCCACTATCCTCAATTGACCAATGCACTAGGTATTTAATACCCTCTTTCATCATTTAGTTACCATTAGCAATGTCCCGCTTTATGGATTTTTCCATTTGCATAGGTCTTATCCAGAAAAGCTCATCTTCATCTCCCATGATGCTTTTCCACGTAAAAGCTTACCTTTATCTCCCACAAAGCTTTTTATGTCCGATGGATATTTATCTCTCATCCATTTGATGGATATCCAATCTATCCAAGCTTATCTAGAATCTCATCTAGAAGCTTATCATCAAAGATTCATCTCTATCCCATTCCTCATAGGATTTGGCAAGCATCTCCTCTGTCTTGGTGCTCCACCCTCCAAGTGATTTATTTTATTAATTTATTTAATAATACATTTGGTTTTCATATAACATATCACCTAGCTTTCCTCAGCTTAGGTGTAGAATATTTTAACCCACAAAGGAGGGTATCAAACCTAAGTTTCCTCAACTTAGGTTTACAACATTCAACACACAAGGGAGGATATCACACCTAGCTTTAACTTAGCTGAGGTTTATAATAAAGTACTATCTAAGGGAGGGGTGTGACACTTAGAGAATTTATGCTTGGTTCTGCTATTTGAACTTCTCCTTCGACAGGATTAATCAACCTTTCATACTTCCTCCAAAGTTTTTCATCTGGGAGTTTACACTAGATCATTTTGTGGAACACAACTTTCACATTTGAAAGCTTTGTATAATGAGGTTTTGCAACAAAAATTATCTTCATCATCCAAATAAGTTAGAAGTTTGTCTGTAAAGAATTCAATAAAGTACTTCCCTTTAGAATTGCAATCTTTTCATTTGTTGCATCTCCTCTACTTTTAGGAACGACTAGTTCCTTTTCATATAGTTCCCAAGAAAGCATATTTCCTTCCTAGTCCCAACAACTAGGTAGACCATATCTAGTCATCTGGTCAAATTTTAAATCAAACAAAGATGTTAACTCGTGAACCTCCTTTAATTTTTTCTTAGCCTCAATAAGAAGTAGGTTTCTCTCATTCATCTTACGGATTCCATAATTACTCTAGCTTTGTCTTTGATAACTAATGCCCATAATTTAGTTGAATATTTTCAATTTAAATATTTGATCATATTTTTTGCCTTCATTGGTTCTTTCTGTACAATTTTATCGCAGGCACCAATGCTGTATTGAGACCTATTCATCATAGTATTTGTTTCACAAATTTTATGAATAGACTACCATTTATAAAAAACCTCCTCGATGATATCATCCAAAACAATTTGTTTAGCTTCAATTAGAGAGATATTTCCCTTCAATTTGGTTTTGTAACAACCTTGGTTCAGGAATTTATGTAAAAATATATAATTCCACAGTGATAAGACATGTATTACAAGCTAAATGGTGGTTAAAACATCCTAGTGGGTGTTCATTTTGGTTATTATGGCTAAAGGAAATTGGAAAAAGCAATGGCTAAGGCTTTGGAAAGGTAAGAGGCATTGTTTGGCACATGTATTTATGAAAATAATGGAAAAGAGAAAAGGAGGGTGAAAGGTGATAGGTTGCATGTGAGGCGAAAATGAAGGAAAATAATGGAAAATGAAGAAAATAGAGGCCTCATTAATAAAAAGGCTCTTGAGGATCAATTGGGGAGCTTTTGATAGGTTTTCGTGGATCTCCCTTCTATTCTCCCTCTCTCTCATACTCTTCGATGCTTATAGTTTTCTTGGAACACTTGAAGATTGGATCAAGAAAGGAAAAGAAGGAAAGAGGAAGAAAAGATCAAGCAAGGAAAATAAGGATCCAGTAGCTACAGTTGGATTACTTGCAGGTATTGATTTGCATGTGTGATTTCCTTACTAGATTTGGCATGCATGGTATTGCATGCGGGTATTTTGTTGTTATGGGATGGGTTTTCCAAGGTGTGACAATGTTTTCTCTACCTAGCCTTGCCATTTCCTAATAGTGTTGATGAGATGGGTTCTCATGATTTGGTTGAGCTAGATTTCTAGATGGATTTGAATCTAACTAGGGTGGATCTCTGAAATGACAAACACATGGCCCAGTGGCACCTGAACTAGACTGTGGATCATGGTAAAGCCACTGACCTAATAACCCCTAAGCCAAACTATGGGTTGCGAAAAAGCCAAGATTGTGTGCCTCAGTGGATGTAGGAATCCTTTCTGGTGAATGTCATGATATATGGTAAAGAAAAGAGGTGGATTTCTCTTCGTTGGGCCTAACAGTCCCAGGATGGGATGTATGGTAAAGCCTGGAGCATGGGTCTTGATGTAGGACCTAGTGATCCCTAGATCAGACTACGAATTACGGTAAAGCCTGGGAAACTAGGAGGCACTCAAATTCCCATGGTGTAAGTGGAGAAGTTTGGTATCATCCATTCTTATTTGGTTCTTTTTTGTTGGTTATGAGTCTCACATTCATGCTTGGAATATGGCATGGGGGTGATTGGTTGAAGAGAGACTTGGCTCAAGTAATCTTTGGTTGGGTGGAATGTGGTAGTCCCATCTCTTGTTGGTTTTTGCATTTGTTAATCAGAAATCCATTCCCTTTGTTTTCATGTGTAAATGTATTGGTTTATATTTGAATTTTATGGTTGATATATTTATGATGTTTTTTTTGTTACTATGTTGGTTATATGTATGTTTTATGACAATATATATGTATGGTTCTTAGTATGTTTTTACTTGTAAATGAATGAAAAATGTATCTATGACATAATAGATGATAATGCAGCAAATTACATGAGGGAAAAATGCTTCTTAGTGATTCTGAGATAAGTATGAGATCCCTATACTTAATTCTATTGTTTACACCTGAAGGTTACATGTTTGTGATATGTTTGACGAAATTCCCATTAGGGCTAGTAGGGGTCTGGTTAAGTGTTTGTTTAATTAATTGCTTCTACGTCATTGTGTCCCTATTATTTTACTGATCTTGAGATATCATTACACTCTGTGCAGTGACATCGGGTCTGGGACTGAAAAAGTGGCTCAAATCCTGGGGATGATAGAACATAACTAGAAAGATTCATCCCTTGACACTAGAATGTAGGCCTATGAGAGCGTCCAGAGGTCCCTAGACGCTGACATGCCCATAGCATGAGAGCGTCCAAAGATAAATTGATGAGAAGTTTCTGTGGGACCCAGGGGAAAGCTGCCTGAAGTGTTGGCATGGTTCTCAAGGGTTCGTTGATTCCATGTGGAAGGTTTGTTTGTTGTGTTTCCATTGATTCCATTTCCTTAAGGTCACATAGGAGGTCAAATCCAACCACAGTAGCCTCTCATTGCATGTTTACCCTGATTGGATGGTTATTTTGATAGATGTGGGAGGAGGGTGTTACAGAGTGGTATTAGAGCATGGTTTACCCCTCGGACTAGATGGGTGGTGTGTTGGTCATGCATTCATGTCAATTGTATATGTGCTCCTTATGCTTGTAGCCCATGTGCTTATTTCATTTCCATGGTATTAATCATGGTCTTAATGAGGTCACCATGTGAACGTTGATGGCATTGTTGTGGAATGTGTTGTCATGAGTTTTTGGTTGTATATGCGTTTGTTATGCATATTGCTATCTATATGTTGTTATGCATGTATTTTCATGGTGAAGGTTGTTGTGCATGAGGTCATTGTATGAAATTAGGTCATCATGATGCTATTGATATGTTATGATACTAATGTGTTGGCTGAGAAAGAGCAAGAGATGTAGATCTTCAGAATGAGGTTGTGGCATTAGACTTTGGGGTAAGAGAAGATCGCCATATAGGTATTGTACGTTTGGCATGAAGGTATGTTAGTTGATGGATTGTTATGTGCATTAGGGTTATATACATGTTTGTCATTTTATTTGTTGTTGTGGTTACATGCATGGTAGATGTTAGTGAATCAATGTGGTCATATAGTTGTGAAAGATAGTAATATGCATTGTTGTTGTTGTTTTACATTAGATAATTTGATGATTATGTGATATGTTTTTGAGGAGTATGTTATAAGTTAACTTGTTGTTTTTATATGATAGTTAGCTTGATGATTAGCTTATATGTTGTTGATGAGCATGATATATGACTTGTTGTTGTTATATGGTAGTAACTTGATGATTAGGTTTATTACATTAAGATTTTGATGTTATATGTATCATACTAATCTGGATTGCTCTATAGAAATGGTTAGGGTTATGGAATTTATGTATGAGTTAATATGTTGTGATATTATGTCATAATAATCTAGAATGGCTATGCAGTTGTGATTATTATGTATGAATGATAATATTTTATGAGCTTATGATGTGAACATGTTAGTTAGTTACTGTTATGGATATCATGATCTTATTTGTGCTTGAGTTGATGTGTTGTAAATTTATTTTGTGCTAACTAGATTGATTATGCAAACAAGATAACCTCCCCTGAGATACATTAAGGTATGAGTTTTCTTTGTCAAATATTTGGTGCTTGACTATTTGATTATGCCATCTAGTTGATTAATTTAACATGGTATGTTTGCAAGTTGGTTGTATGTTTGATGAATTGTGTAATATGCGTATGTGTTCAAATGATTTTGTTTTAAGATGATTCTACTAACACATATGTGTTGAGACATTTGATATGTACTTGAGTGTATTAGGTGACAGTTGTAGAATTATGTCTAATGACTATGAGTTGACTATGGATTATGACGTGATTGTTAATCTTTGTAAAGGTTGATTTCAAATTGATAGATATGGTTGTCTTGATATTCAGAACATGTGTTGACATGTGTAAATAGTTGTAGGAAACATGCTTGGTAGTATTGTGACAATGTACCAATTGATGTGTTTATATAACTCACAGTTCAGTGATGTGAGAGTATATAGTAAGCTTTGATTGCAACAAGCTAAAATGGTAAAAGAAATGAATCAGGAAATATTTTTTTTTGCTATGTTTGTAAATCATAATTCCAAACAAATGGGTGCTTTGCATACCGGAAGTCTTCTTAATCCTAATTTGCTTGAATTATGTGGATATGCACTATATTCATGGATATGTATTTGACAACTATAATAGTTGGTGTCTATTTATATATAGATTTTTTAAGAGAACCGGAGTCCCTTGAGACATGGCACATATCTGATCAGATACAAGGAAGTGTGCTTGGAACAAAAAGGTAAGGTAACTAGTGTGTTTTTATGTTTATTTATGCACTAACAATTATGTGTTCATGGAAATATGATGTAGCGGATTGCATGGAAAAAAAATTTCCATGGAAAATTGAGGGAAGCTCAGGTTGATATTTCCCTTCGAACCCTTGGAAGCACCAGTAACCATGGGGATTGAGTCATGGCATCTGTTATTATTCTTCTGCTTTTGGTCTTTTGGTGATTTTTCGAGCCTGATTTTGGTTTTCTTTGCATCTTATGCGTGGCCATACCACTTTGTTTGTGGTGTCATATTGTTGTTGTTTTTCCATTGTTTTCTTCTCAGTCTTGCGTTTATTGTTGTGAGAGTCTTGGGAATTGTTTGGGGAAGGAGGGAATTTAATGGAGTTCGGGGAGATTTGTGTGATGCCCAACAGGTGATGTAAGGCATGGATGAAGTTAGTGCATGTATAAGGGTACTTGAAGGCAAGAGTACGACAACCAGTTGGATTGGTTGGGTCCATTACTATAGATGGATGATGCCAGGACAATCATGCGAAAGGTAATCAAGGAAGGTGAAGTAAATGGATATAAGGAATCATATGTCTTGGCTATTTTGGGAATGATTGTTCTCAATGTTGGGCATGATGTGCACAGATAAAGGGAGTTCTCTTAAACTTGACCTTATGCTATTTGGTAATTATGTTGTGATCATGATTGTGTTGATGTTTATATATGTATACATGTATGTATGTCGTGCCTGATAGGTTCGTCATGAATCATGGTTGTTTAAGGATAATGTTATATTTATATATGTGTGTATGTATTTCATTATCTGATAGGATCAGGATTGATTTATGTTAATGTTTATGTATGTGTATGTAACTATCCAACAAGGTTGTCAGGGATCATTCTTATGGAGGAGTGATTTCTTATGCAGGTTAATGACATGACAAGGTTCCTAGTCTTACGAGAATCAAGTGGGAAGAATAGTCATGACAAATATATGAGTTCATTATCATGCAAATATGAATGTATAATCTATTCTTCTATTATGCCTGTTTTTATGTTATGACATGTAACACTCAAGGATACATCTGCGAAATAAAACAAAAATGTGCTTTGCAACATTCTATAATAAGCATGGATGGCAAAGAGACGCTAGAAGCAAGGTTGCTTGGTAGAGATAATGTGGTTTTGGACGTGTGGTACTAATTTTGTGCATATGTTGTATATGTTGTACATGTTGCATTTGTGATGTGTACGCATGCAGTGTTGTGTATATATAGTGTGTCTACATGTTGTTTATGCAATGCTATGTATAGGTACATATAGTGTTGTGTGCATGTTGCATATGTTTTATTGTATACATATGGTGTTGTGTATGTATAGTATATGTGGTGCTATGTACATATGGTGATATGTACATGTTGCATATGTAGTATTGTGTACATATGATTGCGTGTGTCTATTGTATATATGGTGTTATGCTAATATTGCATATGCAGTGTTAGGTATCGATGGTGCTATGTACATGTTTGATATGTGGTGTTGTGTACATATTGTATTGTGTGCATGATAGATATGTGGCAGTGTGTGCATATGGTGCTCTATGCATGTTGCATAT